>APFE031415185.1:43521-134395 GCA_000404065.3 Pinus taeda | reverse complement strand
TAGACAGCTATTTCACAAGACTTGGATTCTCCAAGAGCGAGGCGGATCCTAATCTATACCAGATTGTGGTGGAGGGTAAGTTGCTTATCATTGTACTGTATGTTGATGATTTGATTCTAACGGGTGATGAGCTGTTGATATTGTCATGCAAGAAGGATCTTGCTACAGAGTTTGAGATGAAGGACTTGGGCCTCCTTCACTATTTCCTAGGATTGGAAATATGGCAGCGCAGTGTTGGACTGTTTGTTTCTCAGGGCAAGTATGCTCGGGAGATACTGGAGAAGTTCAACATGCATGGGTGCAAGCCTGTTGATACTCCTCTTCTTGGAGGTTGGAGGAAGGAGGATGCCACTTCGGGAGAAGAAGTGGATGCCACTGTTTATCGACAGTTGGTGGGGTCGCTGATGTATTTGGTCAATACACAACTTGATATATGCTATGCAGTTAACCAGCTTTCACAAGCTATGGTTAAGCCTACCAATCTCTTCTGGAAGGTGGGCAAGCATGTATTGCGCTACTTGAGAGGCACATCGGGATATGGTTTGTGGTACAGACAGGAGGATGAGGTGAAGCTGTGTCGCTTCACGGATGCAAATTGGGCAGGGAGCCCAACGGACAGAAAGAGCACATCAGGAGGGATCTTCAGTATTGGATTGACAGCAGTTTCTTGGTACAGCAAGAAACAGAGATCCGTGGCACTCAGTTCAGCAGAGGCCGAGTATATGGCAGCAAGTTTGGCTGCATGCGAGGCTATATGGATGAGGAAGATCCTAGTTGGTTTGTTCAGTTCTCATTTGGATCCTACTGTGATTTACTGTGATAACTAGAGTTGCATTAAACTCTCGGTTAATCCTGTATTTCATGATAGATCTAAACATATTGACATCAGGTACCATCATATCAGAGATTGTGTGCAGCGGAGGATCATGTTACTTTCGTACATTCCAACGGAGGATCAGGATGCTGATATTCTGACGAAGGCTCCCACCAGGAGCAAATTCGAGTACCAACCATCGAGGCAGGATAGAGGTTGCTGATAATCCATATCTTGTCGAGAGGGAGTGTTGAGATCGCAACAAGATGATGGAGCTTAGTGAAAAGAGTCGCCTTCACTAAGTGGGCCCGCAGGCTATTTTTGGCGCAAGTCTATTTTTAGACTATGTCTATTTTTAGACATATGGATCATGTCTATGGATTGCAGGTTGTTGTTTATGCATGATTGATCAAGTTGGGAAAAATAGATGGACTTCTATTTTTAGATCACAGCGGAGTGACTGCTCAGTCTAAATATAGAACAGTCAAATATTATTAGCTCATAATAATATTAGACTATAAACTTTGTCTTATTCTGTTGGAGCACTTCAGGATCAGCTACGGATGTGGTACATGCAGATCCCAGAAGGAAATACGTGGTTACCTATGGATGACTAATATTTGCATGCAGGACTTCAGTTAGAACTCAAGTGAGTTGAGTTTAGTGGACTGGAGGTGCAGTTGATGGAGTTGTGTTCAGTTTAGCTTTGTTAAACTGGTTGTATTTAGTCTAACTGGCGAATAGACTAGAGATGAGTTGGGTGAATTAGTTATTAATTAATTCACAAGTTATTAACTCATAATACAACTAATGAATACATCAGTTAACTCAGTTGCATGTCAGTGCATGTCCAGTTCAGCAGGGACAGGTGTTAGAGAATCAGATTGCTATCAGTTGTGACTATAGTTGTGCATCAGATCTTGCACAATCAAGGGATTGAGTATGCCAATGAGTTTGCTAACGTATTTTCCCACATTGTAGCTTGTGATCACGTTATTTAGCCAAGTAAATACGTGGTTGCCTTGGAATTATCATCATTTCTCATGCAGGTATTGAGCAGCAGAGGTAGGGAAGCAGCGAAGGAGATTTGAGCCAGTGATTGATTCAGATCTGAGCTGTATTGTGTGTAACAGAGGTGGAGATACTTGTGAGAAGTATTATGCTGTGTAATGTTACATGACTCAATCATTAATATACAGATAGTTGGGGTTTTTAGTGAGATGCTTTCCCCGGGATACATACTGTGTTAATGTGTGAATGCTCTTGATGTTTTATTGTTATTGATGCTGCTATATTGATGATCAATGTAGAGGAGCTTATGTATTGTGTATGTTTTCCGCAATAGTACATGATCAGGATAATCTCTGTTGAATATGTGTTAAATTATTCAAAATTTCTACACTTATTTCTATTGATTGTTTCATTTATTTAATATCGTGGATTGATTTGATTGATAGTTAAGAATCATTTATTGTTAATTGACTGCTAGAGTTTTATTGATTATATTAGATGTATTACTTTTATGCATAAGTCTAGATTCAACTAAAAGAGCTCCATTATCACTATAGTGCACTCGGTTGAGGTAAACGCAGTTAGAGCTTTCGATTAAGGTTGAATTGTGATTTCGATTAAGATTGAGTTTTGATGTTTGAATAAGTTAATTTCCTTGAAGTTACAAGTTTGTAGTTTATGGTTTGATCCATTTACTCTTGTACTGAAAACAATAAGTTATTTGAAAGCATTACTCTCTGTAGATTCAAGAATTCACATCACTTGCACATATTGTGTACACTCTTGAAACAAAAGACTTACCCAGGTTGATAATTAATGTGAGGCATTTAAGAGTTCTAAAAGACACCTTATTTGCACCCAACATTTTGGCATCGTCGCCAAGGAAGTGTTTCCATTTCATAGAAGGTGATGTGTGTTTTATGTTTGTGTGCTATGAAAGAACTAGGTATTAAAAATGGAAGTTAAGAACCTGTGTGCGAGTAAGTAAAGTGCTTGCTCCCTCACCCGCTTTTTAGCACAATTCCATAGGAATAGATGTTTGATGTGTGTTTTCTATGAAAGAACTGGGTAGTAAAAATGGAAGGTAAGAACCTGTGTATGAGTAAGTAAATTTCTTGCTCCCTCACCCGCCTTTCAACAAAATTGCATAGGAATTAAAGTAGAAATAAATGTTTTAATTTCTGAGTGAATGACTAAGAAGAAAAGAGTAGAAAAATATTTAATTCCTCTACACTGATCTGAAAAATTTAAGGGATCGGTACGCCTTGGTTGATCAACCTTTATCGACGAAATCATAAGGAAAGTTAAGTTTGAGTCATTAGTAGGACCCCAAATTGTTTCTACAAGAAATCCTACTATAACCCTTTAGGCCATAGGATCACCATATGCAGCTAACGCTGAGATTCATAGCAAGACTAAAGGGTATGAACAGAGTTTCTAGAACACTGAAAATTTGTAGTTTAGCCCTTTAAAAGAAGGGAATTATTGCAACCTCCATGAAGGAGAAGGAGAAACAGATAGTGTTGAAAAGATTAATTCATCAGAACCCAAATCTCCTAAAGTAATATTTGAACAGAGGGCACCCAGTATTCCAGACCAAGGTAGTGCTGTTAAAACCATTTTAAAAGTCTCTTCTAACTCCCCTAGAAACAGAGCTCTAGCTCCATAAATCCCTGAAGAATATTGGCATATTTTTAATGAAATGGCCAATAATCCGCAACAACCTTAGACCTCCACATTACAATACCCTATTGTTGATACAACTGTCAATGCTCCCATGAAATCTATACCATTACATAATATTCCTACCTTCCATGGGTTAACTTCAGAGGATACTAATGCATTCCTTTTCGAATTCGATGTTTTATGTAAGGGATATGATCACACTACGAACCCCCAGAAATTGAAGTTATTCCCCTCTACTCTAAAGGGAGCAGCTCTGTGTTGGTTTATGAGGCTTGGTGGAGGTACTATTAATGATCGAGACCAAATGAAAACAACCTTTCTAAAAAAATGGCAAGATTATTGCCGAACTAGAGAATTGAAGGATGAAATCTTTCAAATGGTAGCTAATAATAATGATACTATTGAAGAATATGTAGAACGTTTTCAATATAATCTGCAAAGATCTCCTTATCCAAAATTTCGTCCTGAAGTTCTTAAAACTACGATGATCAAAGGTATGAAAGACCAGTGGGTAGAAACATTAAATTTAATGGGGAAGCGTGATATTTATCAAGAGGATTATGAAAATATTATACAATTGTGCATCAAGTGTTCTAGAGGTAGTACAAGGCCAAAGCCAACCGAGCATGATGCGATCACCAGAGACAACAAAGCCTTAAGAGGAAGCATTACGCGAGTTGAAATCGACAATCTACTAGAAGATTTCAAGACTAATATCCTGGGGACGCTAACCACACAATTGGATATCATGCAAGCCAAAAAAAGCAGGCCGAAGCCGAACAAAACCTAGCTATTTTTTGTCCACACTGCATAAATAAACACAATCATAGAGAATGTATGTTGGATGTGATTCAAACATGTGCCATTTTCACTAAGGATCACACTACGAAAAGCTTCCCATCACTTCCTGGATTAAAGGAAGTATTCTAGGAAGTAGAAGGGGAAGTGAAACCAGTATATCTGATGAACCAATGCTGTCAATGGCAAACATGTCCAACAGGTATGCCTATAGAACCATCTTCATTCTTTCCTTCTTCGTAATGTAATTCTCAGCAATATTCAGGAGCAGCATGGCAGAACCAACCACCTTTCTCTACTTGGCCACCTCAAGCATTTTCTATGCCACCATGGCCTAACCAATCAAATTAAAATAATAATTGACCAAATCCCTCTTACCCTCCACCATTCTGGTAGAACACCCCTATTCCTCTCAATGGTCTCCTTCCACCTCACAAAATTAGAACTGGGAAACAAATTGGCAATGATTTGTAAACCAACCTATGGGAACAGTTCCTCTACCTCAACCAACCTTACTAGCACCTTATACGTTGCAGAAAAATCCTCAATCTAATATATGACCACCACTCCTAGCTCAACCCAACCCAAATCCTAACAACGGACTAATCTAGTTAGTCCAAATTATTGAAAGTCGAAACTTTGAAATTGAGATGAGAGAATGTAATGAACTTAAGTTAATATCTGGTCATGTAATTGCTCCAAATGAGGACAAAAATATGTAACCTAAGGTTAAAGAAATGCATTTGAATAAGCCTTTGACTATAGATGATCAACAAATAAAATAGGGAGGAGATACAGTCAGGAAGAAAGATCCCGAGCAAATTATAATTACTTCTCCTCCATACCCAGAAAGATTGATAATACCACAACCAATTGAATATCCTAACTTTGATATTCCCGATGAAGTCAAAAATGTCTGTATAAAAATACCCCTCCTCCAGGCCATTCAAGACATTCTGATATATGCTCGAACCATTAAATAATTGTGTGTAAAGAAGTCTATGAGGAAAACAAAAATAACACCAACTATCCATGTCATCAGAACTTTGTCTGATTTATTACTAGGCAAAGAGACACTTGCAAAATATGAAGACTCGGGAAATCCCATTATCATAGTACAAATAAATGGCCACACTATTTTCCCAATGCTTTAGTTGACTTCGGGGTAGCCATTAATATTCGTACAACATAAAATTGCAAAGTGCTTGGCATCACAGCCTTAGAACCAACCACTACCTTCTAGAATTAGTTGACCATTCAGTAATTAGGCAAGAAGGAACATTACAAGATGTGATGGTTTCTGTGGACTCGTGGGAATATCTGGCAAATTTTTTTATTATTAACCCCAGAAATCGTCAAGATGGACATCCCTTAATACTAGGAAGGCCTTGGCTAGCAATAGCTGATGCTTATGTAAGCTGCCGAACAGGCAGTATGACCATAATAAGAGGAAATGATGTAAAGAATTTAGCTTCATACCCTCCTACTCAACCAAGCCTAACCATTGTAAAAAATAGGAAACAACCAGAACCATATTTAAAAGAAAATATCTGTTCACCATTAACTGTGGCAGATGTGCTTGAATTCCAAAACCAAACAGAAGACGATGTCATTAAAGCCTTTATTAATCAACTTGCTGCAATGTCTAATTTGAGATGTCACATCATTGAAGCAGTCCTTGATAATGAGATTGAAGAATATTCCTTGAGAGACATTAATGACCAACCAATACCAACAACCACTGTCTATAATAGCAAGCCTATTGAAATTGAGCAAGGGAAAATCCTGAACATTAACAGTAATCAGAGTAATGACCAACAACAGAAACTTATCCAAGTCCTTAGTAAATATAAAGGGGCTTTTGCATGGGATTACTCAGACATAAAAGGGATTGACCCTCAGTTATGCATGCACCACATCTACACTGAAAAAGATGCAAGACCCATTCGACAACCACAACATAGATTAAATCCTCATCTAAAGGATATTGTGAAAGAAGAGCTTCAAAAACTATTAGATGTGAATTTTATTTATCCTATATCTGATAGTAAATGGGTTTCTCCATTAGTAGTTGTCCCTAAAAAGAATGGAAAAAGGTGGATATGCGTTGACTATAGATAACTCAACAAAGCAACGAAAAAAGACCATTTTCCCATTCCACTTATCGACCAGGTCCTAGATAAACTAGCAGGAAAGAGATTCTTCTCTTTCTTGGATGGCTTCAGTGGCTACAACCAAGTCCAAATTGCCCTTGAAGACCAGGATAAAATTACTTTCACTTGCCCCTGGGGAACATTTGCTTATAGGGTATTGCCTTTCGGATTGTGCAACACACTTGCTACATTCCAAAGATCCATACTCAGTATTTTTGCAGACTTGATAAATGAAGGATTAGAGGTGTACATGGATGATTTCACACCCGATGGAGATGACTTTGATCAAGAAATACAAACATTGGAGAAAGTCCTAGATCGGTGTATTTCTACTAGACTATGCTTAAGCCATGAGAAATGTCATATGATGATGATAGAAGGCCTGATTCAGGGTCGTTACATTTCAGCAGTTGGAATTCAGGTAGATCCAGCAAAGATACAGGTAATCCTCTTATTAACTACTCCTTGCACTCAAATATAGGTATGTAGTATTTTCGATTTTGCTAGATATTATTGTAGATTTATAAATAACTTTTCATAGATTTTTGCACCTTAGATGCCTTGACAGGAAATGTTGATTTTATAATGACTGATAGATGTGACACTACCTTTATAGATCTAAAACAGTTAATATCTATAGCACTAGTATTACGAGACCCTAATTGGGATATACCTTTTCAAATTCCATCAAATGCATCAGATACAACTATTGGTGTTGTTCTTGGCCAAGAAGAAGACAAGAAACCCTATGCTATATATTACATCAGTGAAAATTTAACTCCTACTGGGTTGAATTACACAGTAATAGAAAAAGAGTTTCTAGATGTTATTTATGCTATCAACAAATTTAGACACTATATAACTGGATACCCTGTAGTTCTGTCTACTGATCACTCTACTATTAAATATTTAGCCAATAAACCCATTACAAATGGAAGAGTGACTCGCTGGTTACTACTTTTGCAGGAATTTGACATAACTATAGGGGATCAACCAGGGAAGGAGAACCTTGTGGCAGACTTCCTCTCCCGAGTGCTAAGAATAGACGATACAGTGGTGATGGAGGATCAGTTCCCAGATGAACATTTGTTTTTTGTGGCCATAAAAACACCATGGAATGCAGACGTAGTGAATTTATTAGCAGCAGGAAAATTGCCCAAACATATGACATCCAAAGAAAGGAAATTGGTTGTGTAGTGTAGCACTCGTTTCTCTTGGATTGGAGGATACCTTTCCACATGGGCCCTCATATGCACATTTGCAGGTGCATCGGGGAGGATGAAATTTATGATATCTTAAAAGCCTGCCACGATGGACCTTGCAGTGAACACTTTGTAGATAGCAAAACTGGACATAAAATTATATAGATGGGCTACTATTGGCACACTATTTTTAAAGATGCTAAGAAATTTGTCTAGGCATGTGATAGTTGCCAAAGGATGGGTCACCCTGGCCAATCTAATGAAATGCCCTTGCATCCATAGTTAGTGATAGAACCATTTGAGCACTGGGCATTAGATTTCATTGGACCATTCAAACCACCATCCAACCAGAAGAATTATATATTAGTTGAAATAGATTATGTAACTAAGTGGGTGGAAGTAGTAGCGTTACCAAGAGCAAAAGAGGAAACTGTTATTAATTTTCTTTTCAAAATTTTTGTGTGGTATGGCTTACTTAGAGAAGTAATTATCGATGGGGGGCCATAATTCGTGGGCCATAAGATTGTTGCTACACTAAAAAATCATCGTATCACCCATAGGCGAACGGGCAGGTGGAGAGCACTAACAAAGTTATCGAAGTTATTCTAATAAAGGTTGTCTCATCACATTGAAGAGACTTGACTGCTCCACTGTTAGAGGCCTTGTGGATGTATTGCTAATCTATGTGGATGTTGGTGGCCACCCACCTATCCCATTTGGACCCCCACAACAGTCCCTTTCAATTTTTTCAGTTTCATAAATTGTAGCACAGTTTACTATTTTTAGCAGTTTTTCGGGTCCTAAACTTCTGGAGCCGTTTTGAGGCCCTAAACAACATTTTTTGGGAAATATGGGGGCAACATGGGTCCATGGATTGATGTTTCCCTTCCCAAAGAAGTAGTGCTGAGACAGATCTTTCTAACGACCTATTTTATGCATCAAACGGAGATCGTATGCCAAAGTTACGACCCCGGGAAATTGTTGTACCAATTTACCCAAACGGGGCCCACAATTTGGCATTTCATCTTCTAGGGTTAGATTTTTGGATGTGAAGGGTTTTCCATTATTTCTCAACAATAAATAGGCCTTTGAGCCTCATTGTAACATAGTTCAGAGGCATGTAGCCACAACATATCTTCTTAGAGATAAGCAACCATCGCCTTAGCTAGTTTATTTCCATTTCTATTTGTAAGAATATTTTAGTATTTTACATTAATGAAATGAAAATATTTTTTCCAATGCATCTCTATGTTTATGGTTATCTCTGCAATTTGTTGCATTCCTATTTAACTCCGTATCAGTGGTATCAGAGCGGTCTGCTTTTTCTCTGTTTTTCTTTGCATGTCCCCAACAAGGTCGGGATATAAGGAGTTAGGGCTTGAACTGGTCGAACCTTTACAAGACCAACCTCGCAAATCCCGATGGCCTCCCATGGCAGATGAAAATAAAGATGAGGGGGTAGGAAATCCTATCAAAATCTTGCTCAAAGAGGCCCTTGGGTGGTAAAGGAACATGATGATGGATATCTTTGCACAGATCGTTCAGCAGCTACACAGAGGTGACACATTAGCTTCCAACAGCCACTCTGGAAATTCCACACCATTTAAGGTACAAATTCATTTCGAAATCCCCATATTTGAGGGTCAAATAGACGCAGATGCTATAGATAAATGGTTAAATTTGCTAGAAAGGTATTTTTCTGTTCAAGAATTTTCGAGTCGAGAAAAGATTGTTTTCGCTCATCTCAAAGTAGCCCCCCATGTCAAGGACTGGTGGGAAACCTACTGCGTGCAGAAGGATGAAAGCACAGGTCAACTATTTTTAGCTACACCCAGTTGGGATTCATTCTGGGATGTCGTCAAGGAGTAGTAATACCCTGTCAAAGGCTATGAGGACAAATACATCAAATGGACTACACTGCAGCAGGGACGAGACCAAGATGTGCCAGAGATCACAAACATTTTTCATACCCTTCACACACGGTTGGGTATCAAATATTTTGAGCTGCATCTAGTACTCAAATACCATGGTTGCCCACATAGATACATCCAAGAGGAGATGGAGTTCTTAAACATCTCCTCGCTCGGCAAGGCATACCGATATGCTGTCAAAATCGAGCAAAAGTTCAAACAGAAAAAGCGAGACTTTGGATCTGCAAATCCGAAGCCCAAAGGACAAAGCCAAGGTGGGGTGACCCAAGACAACTCGCTGAAGTTGCAAGAAAAGAAAAACACCATGAAGTTGAAGAAGGACATAGGAAAGTGGTGTGAGTTCCACAAGAGTCCCACTCATAACACAAGTGAGTGTCAGACCAAGCAGTCGCTGGTGGCCAAGTTGAAGGCTTCAGAATCAGATGCATGTTCCAACCCTGAGTCAGAACCCAACAAGGGGAATGGCAAAGGGAAGCAGATCATTGATGTGGAGCCCATCATCACTGTTTCCACCACCAAGATCCAAAAGAATGAGCCCGAAGACCCAGAGGACGGGGAGTGTCTTTTTCACTCATAGATGTGGGTGAAGGGTTTGTCGCTACAATTCATTGTCGACAGTGGTAGCCAAAAGAACCTCATTTCAGCAGAGGTTTTGAAGTGGTTGGGCCTACCGACTACACCACACACACAGCCATACAATATCGGGTGGCATGAAGGACGAGACCTCAAAGTTTGCTAATGGTGCCACCTTCCCTACAGCATCAAGCCCTTCACAGACAAGGTATTATGTGATGTTACACCTCTAGATTATTGCGATGTACTATTAGGCTAGCCATACTTGTGGAGGCAACATGCTCTGTATGAGTCAAGGCCTCGTGCTATCATTATTTCTTTGGATAATCCATTATATAGGACATCGGAGGTAGCCCCACCTACCGCCACTCTTTGATCACTGCCAAGAAAGGTAGCAAGCTCATCTCCTAGACTAGGAAATTCATTTTTTGTTTGGTTCACTCCCAAAGTAAGGGGAAGATTGTTGCTACATCCATGACCCCCGCAAAGGGTTCCTCCATGCAACAGTAGCAGCAAAGGGATACGCTCATGCTAGAACATAGGGACAACTTCTCCTCAACCCACAGGGGTACCACACAAGTTTCAAGTGGGCGACAAAGTTTGGTTACATCTTCAGAGAGAACCCCTTACCAGAACCCATCAGAAACTCAGACCACTCCGACATGGTCCTTACACCAGTACCAAGGCTACGGGAAACAATGCTTTGAAGCATATCATTCCTTCATTCCTTCGCTTGCACCGAGTGTTCAATGTGGACCGTTGTTGACCATGCTTCCCACCATTTTTGGACACATCAGAGATTGCAAAACAGCTCACTGGAGACCCAGATCAGCAGAAGCTTCCTCATCTTAGGGAGAAACTCAATGCAATGGAGACCATTTCTTCCTAAGGGGGGAGGAATGATCCAGGTGGATGTTGGTGGCCACCCACCTATCCCATTTGGACCCCCACAACTATCTCTTTCAGTTTTTTTAGTTTCTTAAATTGTAGCATAGTTTACTATTTTTAATAGTTTTTCGGGTCCTAAACTTTTGAAGCTATTTTGAGACCCTAGACGATGTATTTTGGGAAATCTGGGGGCAACATGGGTCCATGGACTGATCTTTCCCTTCCCAAAGTGGTAGTGCTCAAATAGATATTTCTAACGAGCTATTGTATGAGTCAAATGGAGATCGTATGCCAAAGTTACAACCCTCGGAAATTGATGTACCAATTTACCCAAACGGGGCCCACAATTTGGCGTTTCATCTTCTAGGGTTAGGTTTTGGGATGTGAAGGGTTTTCTATTGTTTCTCAATAATAAATAGACCTTCGATCCTCATTGTAACACAGTTCAGAGGCATGTAGATGCCACATCTCTTCTCAGAGATAAGCTACCATCACCCTAGCTGGTTTATTTCCATTTCTCTTTGTAAGAAGATTTTAGTATTTTACATTAATGAAATGAAGTATTATTTCTACCGCATCTCTATGTTTATGGTTATCTCTGTAATTTGTTGCATTCCTGTTTAAATCCAGATCAATCGCACAACTTGGAGAAACACTGCTGGATACTCACCGTATCAACTGGTATTTGGTAAGGAACCCATTTTCCTATAGAATTTGAGATACAAACACTAAACACAACCCAAGAAATAGGACTAGGTTGAACTAAAGCCTAGGTTAATGAGTTACAGTAGATGAACGAATTAGAGGAAATTCGGTTATTGGCTCTACATCATATGACACTTATTCAAAAACAAATAGCCAAATTGCATGATTCCCTAATTAAGAAAAAGATATTTCATGAGGGCAACTGGGCACTTCTTTATGATTCTAGGTTCCAAGACATCCCTAGAAAACTGAAGCCTAGATGGTTAGGCCCCTATGAAATAAAGCAAGTATAAGATAATGGCACTCTTACATTGGCCACCATTGATGGGCCTACTTCTTATTTTAAAGCAAATGGGCATCGGGTGCGCCTCTATTAAAAGCCACTTACTAAAGAATCTTTCTATTAGTAGATAAGAGAGGACCCCACCATGCAAGTTTTAGCCACAGAAGGGAATCTTTTGGTAGCTCCATCTTCATAAATTTTATCTCTTCTCTGTAAAAATGTAAATATGATTGTTGATTTGGTTTTCTTTTCTTCTTTCTTTTTCTCTGCTTGTTTTGTTGTTCAATTTATTGAGCAACTGATGTTCAATCTATTGAACAACATTTTATTTCCTTTTGTTGTTTTGCTATTCAATTTATTGAACTGCTATTGTTCAATCTATTGAACAATGTTTTCTTTCTTTTTGTCATTTTGTTGTTCATTTAATTGAACAGTTGTTGTTCAATCTATTGAACAACACTTTGTTGATTTTTATTATTTTGTTGTTCAATTAATTGAACAGCTGATGTTCAATCTATTGAACAACACTTTCTCTCTTTTCGTTGTTTTGTTGTTCAGCTAATTGAACATCTGTTGTCCAATCTGTTGAAAAGCTACAATTCAATCTATTGAATAACACTTTCTTTTAGTTGTGTTGTTTTGTTGTTCAATATATTGAATATCTATTGTTCAATCTATTGAACAATATTTTATTTCTATTCATTGTTTTGTTGTTCAAATTATTGAACAACTGTTGTTCAATTTAGTGAACAACTATTGTTCAATATATTGAACAACACTTTCTTTCTTTCCGTCATTCTTTCATTCAATCTATTGAACAACATTTTTTTTGTGTTGTTGTTCAATCTATTGAACATCACTTTATTTCTTTTCAATTGTTTTGTTGTTCAAACTATTGAACAGTTATTGTTCGTTTAATTGAACAGTTGTTGTTCAATCTATTGAATAGTTGTTGTTCAATCTATTCAACACCACCTTTTTTTCTTTTTCATTGTTTTGTTTTTCATTTAATTGAACAACTGTTGTTCAATATTTTGAATAGCCGTGGTCCAACCCTATTGAACAGAAAAAATTTTCTTTTGTGTGATTGCTCTTCGCTTATGTCAGCCCCATTTTTCTTTTGTTTTTCATTTTGTTTTCATGGCATGAAGTACACTACTTTTATGAGGACAAAGAATTTATGGATTCTATTGAAACGATTTAATACCATTAACATTATGATCTTTAACAGGACAACTTCTTGATGATAGTTTTTTTTCAAGAAAAGGGACACAATTATTTATATACTACTTAACTGTATCGTTTTCTACTATATATGATACTGATTGATCATATTATATACCGTGTTGGTTCCACCCTTCCTGGTTATAATCTTCTCTGCCTATAACAAATAAGACTCTGGGTATACTTTTTCTATTGACATGTTCAACTTCTTTCACCATCCCTGCTCTTAAGGAGTATTGAGCCTCCCTCTATTTATCACAAAAATGTGTAATAATAGCAAAATTTTTCTTTCAAATGGAGGATAGGGGGTCTCATTACGAGCTAGCCTACCATGTTCATAAGGCTGTAGCAAGGTGGCATTCCCACTATGGCCACCACACCAGGGTTATGATCCATTGGATAGCTTGGAACAAGAGGTCTCATCACCAATCGTCTTGATCACTTTAGCTACATCCTAGTGAATGGTAGTGTGGTTATTTGGTTACCATGCCAACACACTGATCTCTTCTATAGAACAACATTGGAACTCTCCATTTATAAATTGAGGATCCTGGCTCATATGGGTTAAAAAGAAACCCTGCCAAGGCAATGGATGCCTGCTGGCAACAGAGGCTCTGCTTATGGTATTGAAGTTATATCTTATCGTAAATTACTACTATAATACCCTCTTCTTATTCTTTCTTTTTATCGGAGAAATTATTTCCTTAATATTCCCCTTGTTTAGAACCTTTATGTATGAGATAATGTCTTTCAATCAATCATATGATTCTTGGCTAGAATACCATGAGTAGAGTAAATTTTTGGCATAATGCTGTCCTTTTCGTTTTTGCATAACTTATCATCAATCCAAAGCATCCTATCTTTTATTAATAACTATCATTACACACTCTGCTCCCATTATAACCATACCTCTTATCGTCATATCATTTATATGCATAATCTGCTTCATTTACTATCGTATTCTTAATTCCCTTGCCTTTCCGTCAGAACAACACTTTCCCTGTCTATTCGATCATAGGCGACCTCTCTTTTAAGGAGGGGGAAGGATTTCCATTATGCCTTTGCATGCGCTATATTTATTTTGCTTATTTGACTTGATATGTTATTGTGATATACCATGATCAAATGACATGTGGTAGTATGATAGTCCTTGCGTTAATATTATTAATTTTCATGGAAATTCTACTTAACGCGATGGAATTTAGTTGTTACATCTACTGCTTGTTATATTTTACCAAAGCAATTGTTGTTCTCTGTTGTTTCTTTTCTGTTGTGTTAATCCTTGAAATTGTAGGGTGAATATTGGGAGAATTCAAGAATTATGGGTGGGAAATCAGTTCACCGAGAACCCTTAGTGCTGGAGATTTCTGCCAGAGCCAGGGAAATTCTAGTGTGTGCAGGATGGATATCATATTTCACCAGACTTCAGGTCCCTAGCAAAGAAATCGCTATCAATTTTTTACAGCGCTTACAAGATGGGCAGTCCATAGTAAAAGATGTAAGAGTAACAGTATTCGAGGATGTGATAGCCGAAGTTTCTGGGCTGCCAGCAGAAGGATAGGTATTGCCTAAAAAGCACATAATGTTTCATGATGTGGTGGATATTTTTAGAGACGCAAGCAAAGAATTAACACGAAAAGGCAAGGGTAGTAAACCATCCTCTCTGGAGAACCATGGTGTGAATTGGCAAGTGTCGTCCAGAAGTACATCACCTATGATGGTCGATGGGATGTGGTAAAACCATGACAACTTAAACTCTTATTCATTTTAAAGTAGAAGCTCACTGTCAATTTACCATTTTTCTTGAATTCATTATTGCATGACACAACAGATAGAATAAGACAAGCTAGACATCCTGAGATTGTAGTTAGTCATCATGGTTTGATCAAACTGAGAGTTAGTCACAGTCTTACCCAGCAAGATTTAATTTGGGACAATTTTATAGCACCATTAGAGATAGGGGCAAACCCTGTAGTGCAAACCCCTGCAATTGTGGAAATTGAACAACAGAACCCGGTTCCAAAGAGGAAACAAACTTCTCATATAGCAACAGGACCCCATAAGCGCATTCGTTTAGCAAGGCTAAACCTAGTTCAGAGGGCTTTCCTAGATCCTTAGGGTAACGCCAAATGACTGGTAGAACCAACAAGTCCAATTACTCTATGGGACTCTAAACCTAAACCAGAGGAAGAAGGTAATTCCGAAGCAAAACAAGAAGAAGAACCTAATCCTGAACAAGAACAGGAGGAGGAACCCAACTCTAAACCAGAATAGGAGGAAGAGCCTAATTATGAATCAAAACCTAAGGAAGATGCAATTCTAACCTAGAAAAAGGGGAAACACAACATTGTTTTCAAAATGATGATGAACTGGAGAATGAAGCGGGGCCTCCTCAAACACCACCTATGAGCCCCTAAGATAATTTCTTGCAGGAATTTGAGGAAGGGATGGCCCATGTTCTTGCAAATTTAAATGCATATATGCAACCTGGAGGATCACTTGACCAAAATCTGAAAAAAGCTCAATCCTCAGAAGATTCTGGTCACATAGAAATTTTTCCTTCCTTAGAAGCTGTACATCGGGAAGAGGAAGTGGTCATAGAAATAATGCATGAATCCGATAACCAGTTAGGTGACACGGTTATATTAGAACATAGCCAAGACAAGCACCAGGAACCTTTAGATACAGAGGGTATTGATAAACCTATTTCTACAAAGGATGCTCCTCAGAAGAAGCGAGTAGCCGAAACAAAGTTAAGGAAGATGAGAAAGAAATACAAAAAGCTCCAGAAGAGGGTTAAGTGGCTACATCAAAAATTGAAAGAGACTACAAATGGGGAAGCTTAGAGCACTACTACTGAGTTAGTCATTTTCGACACACAAACAAAAATATGTCAAGGTAGGGCAATAGAAATTCAGATCGAAACCATTTCTACTCAGATGGTGGTCACACAAACAAGCTTTCACATAGAGTTGATAGATAAGTCTACTCAAACCAAGGGTTTACCCTCTCACATCAAAAGCAGCAAGACAAAATAAATAATCAATAATGATCCATCATGCAGTGATCATATTCTTTCATAGTTACAAGAGGAGATGGCACAAGCCCAGCTTGCTTTAGAGCAATGTCAGACAGAGACAGTTCCTTTGAAAAAGTGTCAGGAGTTGTACAAGTAATGCAGAGAATTGACTATAATTGAGAATGAAACTTTTGATAAGTTCAAGCAGGAGGAAGAAAAGTAGAGGGAAATAAAAGCCAAGCTAGATAAGCTCGTGGGCTAGGTCGATGCTATTTTCTCTTTATACTCTGATGTCTTATCTTGCAGGTCTCCTGCCACAAATTATGATCTATTTTTATTGGAAAGATATTTGTTGTTAAAGATTATATATGTTAAGCTTGGCAAGTCAGATGAATTAAAGACAAATGACAAATTTATAAATTGTTGCAAGGAGCATGGTATAGAAGTCCAATGTCTCCTCTGTGAATTTTATTTGCACAATTTTGTATTAGAAGGGGAGGTGGATAATAATGCTAGCCCTTTTGTTGGGGATATTTAGTTCTAGGCCTTTATTTCTTTTGCAGCAAACCAACTCAAGTGGTCCAAGGCTTATAGCACCTTTCAAAGGAAAGAAAATGGACTGGATTTGTGGGTAAGGAGTGAGCCTACTCGACCCTTGCATCTTTTTGTTAAACATAAAAGGCTCATGACACAGGATAGTGTAACTAAGATTCTGGGGCCTATACATAAATAAATCATGCAAACAGGAAGGGCATATTTCTTCTCCATTCCGGAGAGATCCTTACTTGCATCCAAGTAGAAATGGACAGTCTCAACCAATAGTGTCAAGGATAGAGAACCGTTTAATTCCAGGAATTTTAAGGTTGTTGCAGGCTATTTTGTCACATATAATAATATTATCCTGAGGGAAGGACCATATTGGCTAGGATTCAATTTAGGAGTCTTATTATTTGGTACCCACCTGAAGGATACCATTCTGGTTATGAGTTGCTAAGGGTTATTAAGGGATAGACTTTGCAGATTTAATACAAAAGCACAATTTTAGGTCAGATAAAGAAAAAGTATTTCCTACTTACTCTTTAACTGCATTCCATAAAAACTATTTATGTTCATGAGGATGTGAAACAAGGTAAGTAGGGGAGAAGGTTGGGTCATGCAATATGTATAAATTTACCCTTGATTACATTATCTTTTTCCTCCTTTTTATGCATTTGTGCCATGACGTAATAAGGTTTTGATAATATTTCGGTAGAAAAGGAATGAAACTGCTTTTGATGCGATTTGACTATCAAAACTAAATTTCCTTGTTTATTATGTAGAAATTGGCAAATGAAATAATTTTTGTTCAAACTATTGAACAACAAAGGCTAAGCAGAGGAAATAGTGAGTGCCTTGTGTAGTCAAATCAAGAAGCGAATCAGGAGGATCAACCCAAGATAGAAAACTGTCTGATAATAGCATTTAGTTACAAATTCCTTGGGATTTCCTGATCCTGAGGAATCACATTTATCTATTTTCCTCTTTGACTATAAGAAGGGAAAGACAAATAGGATAGGGACTTAAATTTTCATCGTCTACTTCAGTTGTGATTTTAATATACAAAGTGTTATTTTGAAAGATATTGTGTTGTAATGACATTTGAATATGATGAATAATATATAATTCACGTTGTTGTTCATTTACGAGATTCTGAAGTAAGAAAGCAGTAACTGCTGGCGGCTTGGGCCTGGCCACTGGTGGATTTCACTATTGTTCCCTATTTTATAGTTACCATTCTGCAGTTTAATTACTCTATTTTATAGTTTTATGATTGATTTACTTTTACTAGTGTTGAGTTTGTGTGTTCATTGAATTGGTTCTTATTTCTGTATTGTTTAATTTATTTAATATCGTGGATTGATTTGATTGATAGTTAAGAATCATTTATTGTTAATTGAATGCTAGAGTTTTAGTGATTATATCATAGGTATTACTTTTACGCATAAGTCTAGATTCAGCTGAAAGAGCTTCGTTATCACTAAGGTGCACTCAGTTGATGTAAATGCAGTTAGAAATTTCGATTAAGATTGAATTTTTATTTTGATTAAGATTGAGTTTTGATGTTTGAATAAGTTAATTTCCTTGAATTTACAAGTTGGTAGTTTATGGTTTGATCTATTTACTCTTGTATTGAAGTTAATAAGTTATTTTAAAGCATAATTCTATGTAGATTCAATGATTTAGATCACTTGCACATATTGTGTACACTCTTGAAACAAAAAGACTTGCCCAGGTTGATAATTAATGTGAGGCATTTAAGAGTTCTAAAAGACACCTTATTTTTTCCCAACAGGTACAACTGACCCTCCTATAATTGAGTTGAAAACTCTACACACAGTTCTCTAAAGATTCATCAAGTCCAAGGGTCATCCTAAATATTTCCTCCTTTATTTCTTTGGAACTACAATAATCTTGGTATTTATCATTGAAGGTTTGTTACATTTGGGCCAAAGTAATGATGTAGCCTCTAGGTAGACTCATAAATGGGTGTTAGGCTGCATCTTTGAGGGAAGAAGGAAACAATTTCAACTTTTTCTCATTAGAGGCATAGTCATAGGTCCTACAAACAACAACAAACTCAAAATGAAGGTGTCAAGATCTTCAGAGGTCAAGAAATGGAAATGTGGAAGGGAAATAGGGCATATATTTTTCATCCTAGCCTTTCCATTAGTTTCTCTGAAAGGGAAAAGCTCATTGTTCTAGTTTTCATCCATAGTTTGGGTAGGTGAGATAGGTTCTTCTTCTCATATAGGTTCTTAAAAAATTCCAGATGGCTCTCTTAAAGGGTTTTCCAACTCTTTTGTAGTCATAGAGGGAATTTTAGAGTCACCAAAGAAGAATGAAGGTTGATTTCTTAAGGGGGTGGGGGTTTCTGGTAAGAATTTCCCTTGGTTATCCCTACTCCTACGAGGCATGAAAGAACTAGCTTTATTTATTTATGTTATTTTGTTCAAGAATTTCAAAGAAATATGACTAATGAAAATTATAAAAGAACAATAAATTATTAATCATAAGCAATACCTACTTAGATAGCTCCCCAATAACGACACCAAAAAGTGTTGAAACTTGGTACTGCACCAAGAGTGTTGCAACTCTGAAGGGATCCTCAACTCAAATTATCGACCTAGGGTTCCTCCAAAATTAGAGGTGAAAATTCTATATGAACTGTAGTTTAGCTTCTACTCATGTCACTCTTAGTCATGAAATAAGATCAAGTTGTTCAAGGGCCATTCCTCCAACTAACTATAGTGAAAACTTCTTATGAAAGCATAATTGAGCCTGATTCTAAGATTGAAAGTGAAAATGCCATTCATTCAAATGTAGATGATAACTAAGATTGCATGAAAGAGAAAGGGCTAGTATGCTTGTTGAAGTAAAGCTACTCCACTTTGCGCATTTAATCAAATTAGTAACCTACTTGCATGTATCATTGATCTACTTTACAATTGCTTGAAAATAAGGAATCTAACACTTAACATGCTTATGAAAAAAATACTAATTCTAACTTTGTTTTGTAGTAAGGAAAGGAAGAGTTTGGATTGGTCAAAGAGCCTTCCTTAATTTTCAAATCACAAGTTGGGGTGAGTATTCAACTTAAATATGCTAGGATTGAAGTGGGGAGAAAAACTAGTTGAAAAGAACATCGCTACATGGTTGCTATAGGACGTCTTGTATTGCCAAGGGAGGCCTTGTTTTTCTACAGGAGGGGTTTTGAGAGCCTTTTGAGGGTAGAAATGTTGTCTTGAGCATAGCAGAATATGGATGAAGCTAGGATGAAGTGGATGAAGGCTAGGGGAGGCCCCTAGCTAAGCCTAGGACCTCTCAGAGGTCTATCTTGTATCGATTGTGATGTTCTCGGTGTCCTCTATTTTCCTTAACAAAATAACTATGGAAACATAGTTTGAGATTAGTGTAAGGTGTAGAGGAAGAAGATGGAAAGGTCCTAGTGGAGATGGGAATATGTTCCAACACTTGTAGATCATCACAACCCTCTATCTAGCCAAATACATGCATCAAATGACCAACAACACAGTGAGATAAACTATCATGGAAAAGATGCTTTGAATTTGACCAAAATCTATTCTATTCCACAACACTAATCTTATCACTGAAATAAATTGTAATTTTCATAGAATAAACGTGCAAAAGGATTACAAATAACATATATCTATTTCCAAGAAATCATAAACAAATATTTTTGGACTGAGATTGTAAATCTTTCCAATCACTCTTCCCATAAGAGAGGTGATAGGAAATCCTGAAATCACAAGTTTTTATAGCTTAGAATCTACTGAAACAAGATAAAGACATGAAATGATTTGAAATAAGAACCATAAAGAGATATAGAAGAGTGACTAAAGCCTCTGGGTTGGGCCCAAACCCAAGGTTTCATTCCTCTAAAACTAGCTCAGATGCAGATCAATGGAAAACTTCTCATTAGCATAAAATATTATTCTCATGCATCACATGAAAATTAGGAATAACAATGTCAAGAACTAGGATCAGTAGCTGCTCTTAGTTGAATTAAAAAACTTGGATCCTAGTGAGACTTTCAACTATTTTATTTATACAAAAAGGTACTTGATTGCAACTCCCATGGAAATAGGAGTTATTCCCTCCAAGATCTTGAGAATTGTGGATATGGTTCTCCTTGATCTTCACATGAACTTGGAGTCCCTTGGCTACTAGTTAATTCTAGCCATGAGTTAGGATCATGTGATACTAATGCGAGTTAGAGAGTTAAGCAGTTGGAAAAGCCCCCTAGATTCTCTTTTAGATGTCTCCATCAAGCCCTTGGATAGTAAATGCCTCAAAAATACCTCTTTTTCCTGCAATTTAATCACATTAGGCCTCCAAATATGACAAACATATTTTAATATTCTTACTAAGCATATAATGACTAAAAATGTGAATTAATGTGAGAAAAATGATAGTTTTAAGGGCTGGAAGATAGCATAATGAAGTTCAAAATATACTTATTAATGGGACCCATCATCACCCACCTGTTGAAGGTTTTTCTCATCCTCTGAACAACTTATTCATGCATATGAAGCTCATTCATTACCTTGGTGGCCTCTCTGAAATCGCAAGTCACCTGAGATGTTGTGCCTTCCTGTTGTTAAAAACTTGCATTTGCCTCTATCTATGTCCATACGTTTTGTTCCTTTGTCCAGTTTCTTCTTTCTCATAAGCCCAACAAAAAGGTGGAATATCGTTCAGTCCTCTCCATTTGATATTAAATATTTGCATGATTATTTTGTATAATGGGGTTCTTTCCAAGGCATTCCTTAGCCTTTCAAGAGAGTGATACTCTTTTATTTGTATATTTCGAGGTAAGGCATGCCACCTTATCTGACATGCCTGTAGACTCTCTATTCCTAACATCCTAAAAGTTTCCTCAAAATGTATAATGGATTGCTCTTGGGTTGCTATGTAATTATGTGCTAAATCATAATCAAAGGAGATGAGGTTGTGAATGTTGATGACAACTATAGGGCTTACTAATTCTTCTTTGATCATGTATAAGGGCTCTTTGTCTTCCTTTGCCATCACCTTCTTTACCTCTTCATCCCTTGTGTTCTCATGTGTTAACCAAGATGCTAATGCCATGAATTGCATGCCTCCCAATATTAAATTGGGGTCCCAAAAGTTCAAATTTGTTAGGATCATATTATGCATATAAAACTCAACTAGCTTGGCTATATCTGCAATACATTCCCTTTTGCTAACATTGATGAATTTCATGTAGTCTTTGAAACAAATTGAGCCATACTATGCCAATGTATTAATTTGAAATTTCACCCACTATTCCTTGAGGAAAAAAGAATACGTTTTTGATGGCTACCTACATTGTATGGCTTCCATAGAGATACTTTCCATAGTAGAAAGTTGTGTTTCCTTTTCTTGCAGTTGTTATTTTAGTCTATTGTTCTCTGCTTGTAGCTTCTCCGTCATCGTTGACTCCCTTAGTGTTAGGTCACTTAATTCCTTTCCCATTTCATTTATCTCTTCTCCATTAGGCCCACATATTCTACATTTTTTGATTTAGTGATATGCATCCATCTATGTGTCCTTCCCCTTTCTTTTCCTAATTCAAAGAAGAGTGGGATGACATACTTCTAGGGTATAATCCTACCTCCCTCAGCAAATTTGTAGTAATATTCTAGACTAGCATGTGGTTCAAGCTCATGTGGCTCTTAGATGCCCTTTTATTCCTTTCTTGAGGTGACTTCTCCTTCTGGTAACTCCTCTTTCTGCTTGTGCAGTATCCCATGTTTCTCCTATAAAAACCCCCTGTTTCTCCTGTAGTTTCTATTTTTTTTCTTTTCTAATTTACATTTGTGTCTTGAGTGTCTTAAAGGTGGCTTCCCTAGTGGTGGGCCTTCCCATAGATATCATAGGTGGCTTAGTTTTGGCTTTAGGAGAGGTAACCTCTCAATCTTCCATTCACTAGGTCCTACTTCTTCCATTTTTCTTATTGACTCATCAATATTGATAGGGATTTTTAAAGGAAGTAGTGGTTTCCCTTGCCTAATATTGGTGCTCTTTCTTGTTTTGAAGTATAGGGTGCTTGGAAGTTCAGCTCAATGTGGCCAATGTTGTAGCCACTTATTTCTTAGTATGTCATGGAGAGAGACTGGTTTGATGTCATTGTTTCTCTATCCCTTAAGGCTTAGAATTTTCCTCAGATATTTCTTTTTCTTTTACTTATTTTTGTCCTTCTTCTTCATTAATATATGATTCCTCTTCCTCTACTTTTTTTGCCTCTTATTTCTTTTCTTTTCTTACCTCTTCCTCCTCTATTTTTCGTACCCTACCTCCAACGTCAGAGGCTAGTGTTTCTCAAGGTGTGATGGCTTTGGTTTCAATGAATACCTCCCTGTCCATGTCTACAAAATTAGTCCATAGCGTAGGGTTCCTTAAGTGACTTAACACATCCATATTAATTAAATTAATGAGGCCATGGTGGGAAATGTGTTAATTCTTCCCTTCCCTCACCTTCTTACTCATTTCAATGATTGATTGTGGGAGGAAATGGGAACACTTAGAATTTGTGGGATTGGTAAATCTACATTGAGTCTCAGCTCATGGACTAGCCTAAAATGGTAGGAATATACAATGCTTAGCCTCCCCTCACATGATATGCATTTGAGAATGTGGTAAAACACTTCATCCTAGGGGTAGGGTAGGCTTTCTCTTCTGATCCCATTCTTATCCTCCACATCTTTTTCTCTTTGAATAAAATTTTTATTTTTGGTTGTCACACTTACTACTTTGTCCTCCTTGCTCCATCGAATTCCCAATGCTAAGGTGGTCACTCTACTTATGGTTTCATGACTTAAGGAGATGGCCAAATCTCTAAAACTAGTAGTGGCACTTGTCCTTTGAGATAACTCTAGGTCAATTAGTTATGCCAAAGAATCTAGAATGTTTTGCTGTTCTAAATGATTGGATGACTAGTGAACAGTTTTATAAATAGGTGCTTCAAACTTAGATAGATTTCCAAGTAAAATAAAAGGTTGTTCTTTAACTACATAGTTAATTTGATTTTAATGGGGTGGAAAAGTAGAACATGGATAACTATAATTGATTTAATATTAAAGCTGAATACTTAACCGGTTATAAGAGGAAATTAAGAAAACAATGTTTACTTAATCAACAAAATATAATTAAACTATTACAGATTTCTGATCTAATTTATATTTAAAGAAGAACTTACAATAACAAACAGTTCTGTAAATTCATCTCTTATTTAAAATCACAACTTCATAGAAGATTCAAAATGAGATTGTATATCAGTTAAATTTTGAATCAGATAACTACAAAAGGCTTAATTTATATGAAGAAAACATAATGAATAAACAAGATGAAATACAACTCACTGAGAAACACACCATATGAAGTAGATCTAGAATCTTTTATTATTCCGAAAAAATTGCTCCAACTTAGTACAAATCTACTTGATAGCTTGTTCAAGGGTTCAACCCATAAAAACTCAAAGGGGGAGTTATTTATACATAATTTGGAAAATATCTACAATCTGTTTGGAATAGCATACCAAAATAGTAAAAAATTACAAAAACAAAATAAAATAATAGGAACCAAGAAACTGTTGAAGAGGTGGCTCTAAGCTTTGGGAATTTGTTGATGATCTAGCCTGAAAACACTGATGAGTTGGCATGATGTTAGAATCAGAAATTACTAAGTTGTTTCACACAATTGATCCCATCTTTCTTCACTCGAGATTTCCACATTCACCATCTTTCTAAATGTTTCATCCACTTCTGTGTACATATTGAAATTTGGCTTGGTGAGAAATAAATGTTAAATTTCATGCATGATGGTTAAATCAAACTCCAAGGCTTCTAGAAAGGGCTTCCCTTTTATCTTTCCTTTGACTCCTGCAAATTTGGTTATGTCCACTGCAATAGCATATAATTCCTTGCAATAATCTTCTAATTTGATAAATTTATCATTCAAACTTATCAATCTTGTTAGTCCTTTATGATCCAAGATATTAAACTTTGAATGAAATCTTTTAACAACAATATCCAGAGTTGGACATTTTGTTTCTAATTGGTTGATCAAATTCTTCTTTTGTAATACCTTCTTAATCTCTAAAATGGTAGTTGTTTTGTCAGAAATGTTTATTTCTTCTAGTTCTTCTCTGCTTTTTGAATTTATCACTTTGATAATATCTATGGATTATGTTGGCTTGGTCTTAAAGGCTATTTCTACTCTTCTATCACTGCTATGCATCTGGTGATGAGTTCTTGCTACTAAAAAATAATATGTATGGATGGCCATATATTTCTCATGGATTGGCTGATTTGTGTCCAAATATTTTCCTTGGCATGGGCCAAACTATCTACCATTAGGGACTCACTCTCCAACTTCTGGATCTTAACTTCCAATATGTGGGACTCTTTTCATTTCTTGTACATACAAAGTATCATTTTTTACTTTCTGCAATTCTAAATTTTGGAATTTCTGCAGTAACTTCTCATTTTCTTGTTTTTGTATGGCCAATTCTTGTGATAATCTGGTTGGACTAGCTACTGTTGAAGTAGACTCAATGGATTTTGATGATGAACTAGGCTTTGTACATGCAACGCTATTGGCACTGTTGTGACTAGAACCATAGCAAGTTGTGTTGCTTCCTTTTCGTTTAATAACTCTTCAATTTGTTCTTCCATTTTATTTAGATATATATTTTTCTCAATGATAAGCTTTAGCATGTCCTCCTTTTGTTGTTAATTCTATGCTAAATCCTTTGTTAGAGGATCTTCTGTAGAAGGTATCTTAACTATTTCTCCAATGCAACAATGTTTGCATCTTTGTTTTTAAGGAGTAGCTCTGTAGCTTTTATATCTTTGGGATCATATCCCACTTTAATTACAAAATCCTCCAATGATTTTGTTTTGTTATCTTTAGCTAAGGAAGAAATCTTTTCTAACTTAAGTTGAGACTGAACATTGGATAGGGCGGTCCTAATTTTGGAAAGAGACATAGTTGTAGTTGTCATAGTAGAAAACATCTCACCAATTTGTTTTTCCATATCCATCTGGTCAACTGGATGAATTTAACTGGTATCAAATGAAAACATGGTATTTTTATAATATAATGGAGACTTAGGAAATGTAATTTGGGCTTGTAACAAATCCATTTGCATTCTTCCTTTCTCACTGTCAAAGTAGAAAGAAGACTATGTTGGGAAGTTGAAGTTTGTTTCCAAAATTGGTTGTACACATTGGACTTTAAAGTCTCATTCTTCTATTTAATCTCAAGGAACCTTGAAAAGATATTCTGATCATCTGAAGCACTAGTTCCTGTGGACTGAATGATTTCTAGAGGCTCCCTAAGGTGAAGTTGTAGGAGGAGTGGTTGAAACAATAACTCCTACTGATGTAGAAACTTATGAATCTGTGAGATCAATTATTACTGGTGGAGTTATTCTATTGATGTGATCAAGCCAAACTTTGGCTTCTTTTGTTGAAAAATAAATCATTTCATAATCTTCTCAGTAGATGAAGTCTCCTCTCTTACCCTTTTCTATTGCTTTCTTTGAGTAACTACATTTTGTTCAATGGGGGTGGGTACAACCTATTCATCTGCCTCTTGAGGTATCCCATCAACCCATTTCTCTTGATTCATGAATTTTTCTATTTATGGTCATGGAATATGATTATAGGGAGTCATTTTTAAATCCATTTTTCAAGGCCTAAATAATACCAAAAGGATCATAAGACCAAGTGAAGTTGGGCTAGAAATTCATCTTCTTTAACAATGTATCCACCTCAACACTAGCTAATCTAGTGTTGCAAATGAATGATCCAATCTGTGCTTTAATCTTGAATTGATATTTCCTTTTTCCTGACACAAAGTGCAGCTCATCCATGTTGATGATCTGCCTAATAAATTCCATAGAAAGTATTCTCATAGGAACATACTTGGGTATCTTATATGGTGCAAACTCACAACCATATACCCTTATCTCTATGTAATTATGGTATAAATACCAGTCACTAGTTTTAGTCTACTCACTTAAGTGTAAAATCCTTTTAATTTCATCTCCAATCCTTAGCTTTGTCTGGATGTTGAGGAGTTGTGCCACTGTATGTATGAATGTATCTACAAATTGTAAAAATGAGGAGGTAGTAGAAGTTGTCCTGACTATTTATGTCCAGTGAATCACTGATTAATTCACTCCTTGTTCATCTTGCTTGCTGAGTTTGATATGAAAATGATCACCCTGCCGAGAAAGAAACATGTGAACAATTACAGAGATTTAACTAAAGACTTCCTCTACAACGAAATTCTTGAATTTTTCATGTATATTATCAACCAATAATTGGTTGTAATTATACATGAATGCTGGTTGTTGGTCTTTGTTAAATATGGAAAGGAAACCAAGGATAGTCTCATCAACAGACTAGTCATCTGGATATCCTAATAAGTAGGAAAGCATAGAAATACAATGTCTGGAGGCTTCAGGAAACATGGAAGATGAGTGGGGAGGATTTATTTTTTGTATTTCTTCATCCTCAGGTAAAACAATTTTAAAAAGTTGGGCTTATTTATAACATGTCGGGAAGGGCTAACGGTTTTATTTAAGACCGTAGGGGTTTTAATGCACAAGGGCATAGCTATAACATTTGAATATAAATGGGTATGACAATAGGGAAGCTAGCACGTGAGGTGGAAATGGATAGGATGACTTGGCAACAAGTATACGAGGTGGTGACATTGGATTGGTTTGGGGATAACAGTCGAGGCGCGAGATGAAAGACCATTGGTGGAGGGAAACTACGAGCAGTTTCCTAGGGGGGGGTAGCAAGTGGTTTACGGTTTTGAGTGAGCGGGGTTGTAGAGTAATAAGGTGGTGACACATAGGGTTGGGGTTTCCACCATTGAAACCACTTTGTGAACCCCCACCATGCCTGCCCCCATCGCGTTAATGAGAAATGGTCGAGGGGGGTGTGAAGTCTCTCTCTGCCATTGATTCAGGTGAGGATTAGATCAATGGTTGAATGATGCGCTCTATTTATTGAAAGCCGACAAGACATTTTTTTCATTAGCAACTTTGGCCCAAACAATGTATATGTGTTATATAACATAAATTTTAATGTCAAAGGTTTATAACCAAAAGTTAATCTCGATTAAGGAAATTAGTCACTAATTAATAGAAGTTTAACATTTCTAATGTGGCACATTCAAATGAGCAACCCTTGCATTTATTCTTTTTATTTGAAATTGAAGCCTTTATTTGTGTTTTCTTCCCTAACATTTTTATTTTCTTTTGCCTTGTTTCTTTAGGGCAACTAACTCCTAACATTTTATTGATATGGATGCATATAAAATATAAAATTGTCGTAACATTTTTTATTTTTCTTTCTTTTCCATCCATATACTAACTTATCAAAACCAAATAATGTTACAACAACACTATCTTCTCCTTGACAATGTAATGTTATGGTGATTTCATCATCGTACCCTTTTAGTTGTTCAAAGAAACCCATTCATTGATGTCTTAGAAAAATGCTTACTAAAGGAGGGTGTTGATGAATTCTCTTTGTGTTTGTTGGCTCTCTTCTATTGAATTCTCCCCCCATTTCTTCTACTACTTCTTCTCAGTGTTACTTAGGTGCAAATGTCAATGTTTCCTCAAGGAAATCTCGATTGGAGAAACAATATTGAAACTTTTTTTTTTATCAGTGAGGGAGAAGGATTTTCAACTTTATGTCAAAACATGCTATTTTTTTGTCCCTATATTACATTTACACACAACAATTTCCAAAGTAACTACTCCTCAATTTTCTATTATATGGAACTAAATTTAGGCAAAATTTCCCATGTGGATATATAGAAATTAAAGAGGGAGAGATCCACTTACTCCTTTTTTAAATAGCTTTGTCATGTGGACGAGGGTTTGAGGAAAATTTTGGGTCACATTGGCTCCCTTTCTCCCTTCAATTCCCTCCTTTAACTTCTTCTCGATGCTCCTGTAGAAGTTCAGAACCTCTTGTAGCTGTTAAAACCCCCCTGAAGCTCCTCTTATATCTTCTCCTGTAGCCCTTGTAACTACAATTCAAAATAGCTCGATGGAACCCTAGGAAGTCTTATAGCACTAGCTCATCCTTTATCTAAGTATTTTTTTTCTAGAAATGAGAGATGGTGAAAATGGAGTCAAGCCTAGTACTTAATATTCCCTTTTGTGGTAAAGGCTGAGAGCACTTTGATGACATGGATCTTGCACGAACTTCCCCTTCCTAACCGTTGTCCCCACTCCTTGCAATCATTACCCTGCTCCTCTTGATTATCACCTCACTCCTTGTTATCACCACCTCACTTGAGTTTAATTTTCCATGTGTATGTGTAATTGAAATGAACTTTAATTTACTAGTCAAGGGTGGCCATGTTCACTGGCCACCTTGAGCCCATTAAAATTTCTTTCTCGACTATTAACACATTTTAACATTATACGCATAGGGAAGAGGTGAGGTTTGTCATACCAAAGCCTACCTGTGGATCGAATTGCTAGAGATGCTTGCATTCTAGAGCTGGATCTCATAACATTGTGACCTTAAGGGTGTTGATTTTTTTTGCTTGTTTCTATTTAGATCTTCATAAATTGATGGTGTTTTGACTGATAATGTTTCTGTGTGTGTAGGTCCCTTCCCATGTCCAATCTACTGGTGGTGGAGTAGATGGACTGCTTCCTAAGGATGATGTGCCTTTTCTCTACTTTAGAAATGGCTCTATGTTTCTCTTTGTGGGTGGCAAAAAAGGATTTTAAGGATTTTTGTTGTGACTGAATAGCTTGCTACAGGAGGAGTCTCCTTCTTGTAGCATTCATTTAATCCCCTTTTTCAAGACCTCATTTTTCATGTCAGATTGGGGGAAATTCATGAGAGGTATAAGGATAGAATTAAGATCATGAGGAAGTGGTGTAGGTGGTGGAAGAATGGAAAACAAAGGTTTTTTCTGTGTTTTTTTAGATTCATGATAGGGAGGAAATTTGAGCTAACCTTGAGTAGATGGCATGAATGGGTGATGAAATTTACATTGGTGGACCTCTCTCAACATTACCTAAAGAAAGTATGACCCTATGGTCTCTTTTTCCCGTTGGATATCCCTCCTGTAGCATTTCGAGATCCTCTTGTAGCATTATAGGTTCCTCCTGTAGCATTACAACTAGGAGGAAAAATTTATTCTTTTGTTGGTTGGATGATGGAGAGAGGTATGTATGTGAGTTTGGAGTGTGGAAATGAAATGTGTGGTTAGAAAAATGGAGGAATACACTCATAGATGCTACCCTATAGCCATGATTTTGTCAACTGTTTAGAGTCCTACAAAAAAATGATGTTAGAAAAAGTGGTGTAAGAATTCATTTCCTATGTTTTTTTATCTTTTTTTCCTCCCCATTTTTTTTAGAAGAGTTGGTTGGCTCTGTAGAGGTTTTCAACCTGCATGCCTACCCTAGGCACCTCATAGGAGGTTTTCACCTAGGAATACTTTGTAGTATACCTAGGGGGGATAATATGGGTTACAAAGGGAGGGATCCAAGGGAATAATGTAATAATGGGATGGGCCATAGTAATAAATAAGGTGTTTAACCTATATCATGTAAGGGACCACAAGTAGTTAGCAATAATGTAATAAGCCCATGGTATTAGATAGATTGTATTGAGGGAACCATGGTAATGACCCATGGTATTGTATGTATGAGGCCTATATAGAGGCTAGAGACTCCCCATTGAGAGATTTCAAGGAATATTGTATGAAGAGGCATATGGCTTGTGGAGTGTTCTCCTTCCTTAAGGAGTGAATGTATGGTGTTTCCCTACCTTAAGGGTTTGATCAATAAATTGAAGCATTTATATCTATATTCAGATCTTGTTATTCTTGGGTTTATTTCTATTATCATATATTTTCAGGTCAGATATATAAATGGTGGTATCAAATCTATAACAAGTGGGAAGTTTCCCAAGGGAGATCTATCTGTGTGGGCAGCCGTTGAATCCCTTCTAGGTTAGTGACGAAGGGATTCAGAAGTCATATTTCAAGCTCAATTTTTCACCATGACTCACGGAAATCAGAGAGATCGTGATAGATATAAGGTTGTTGCCCAATTTTCTAAGGCAAGGACGAACAAGGATGATGGCCTTACTCCTAAACAACGAAGAGAGAGAGATGCTAAGGCACATCAGGAAAAGACTACAAAGAAGGCAGCGACAGACTCTGGAGGAAAAGATGTTGGAAAGAGCAATGCCAAAACCTCTAAGAAATAGGCTAGAATATTTGCAAAAGTGTACAAGTACAACCTAGACAAGGGGTTGGCCCCTTGTTCTCCAAACAATAAACCTGTGGTGCTCCCAATGGGTGTGAAGGATTATTATATGAACATGCATATGGCTTGTGGAGTGTTCTCCTTCCTTAAGGAGTGAATGTATGGTGTTGCCAGACCTTAAGGGTTTGATATTAATAAAGTGAATAATTTCTATCTATATTTAGATCTTGTTATTCTTGGGTATATTTTTATTTTCATATATTTGTAGATCAGATCTATAACAAGTGGTATCAGAGCACTTTCTTGGGCTAAGTAGTTTTTTTTTTTTTTTTTTGCTGGAATTTTTTGGGACGGTGACTTTGCAAATTAGATATGTACATTCTGATGCAAAATCTATAGAATATAATTGCATATCTAAGTTTTTTGTGAAAAAATACCCAATTTGAAGAAAAAAATCGACTAAATCGGAGTCCATATGAGGGAGATATTATTGATGTAAAAATCAGCTGTGTTGTAGACATCTTTTAGGGTGGCATGCTTGTGGATCCGATTTGTACATTCTAGTGCAAAATATGCAGAATCTAATTGCAGATCTTGGTTTTTTGTGAAAAAATACCCAATTTGAAAAAAGAATCGGTCGAATCAGCGTCTAGATGAGGGAGATATCACTGATTTAAAAATCAACTGTGTTGCAGACATTTTCGGGGCAGTGAGTTTCCAGATTATATCTATATGTTTTGGTGCAAAATCTATAGAATCTAATTGTATATCTTGGTTTTTTATGAAAAAATACCCAATTTAAAAGAGAAATCGGTGAAATCAGAGTCCGGATGAGGGAGATATTGCTCATTTTGAAATCAATTGTGTTGTAGACATTTTTTGGGGTGACGAGTTTGCAGATCAGAGCTGTATGTTTAAGGGAAATATTTGCAAAATCTAATTATAGATCTAAGTTCTTTGTGAAAAAATACCCAATTTCAAAAAACAAATCGGTTGAATTGGAGTACAGATGAGGGAGATATTGTTGATTTAACATCAGATCTTTTACAAAAAAAATTGTGAAGGCGGGAAAACAGCAGTGCGAATCTCAAATTCCAGTGCCTAGATCAGAATTCGATGAGGATGTACAAATTTGATGGCTCGAATATGAAAATATGGCTAGAAAAAATGGAACAATATTTCACTCTGAATCACATTGTAGATGATGAAACTAAACTACGTGTGAAATACCTTTACTTGGACCAAGAAAGATGGCAATGGTTGCAGGGGCATTCTAAATGCTATCCAAGGACAATTTCTTGGGAGATATTCGAAAATCAATTTGTAACCACTCTGACTGTAAATCTAATTTTTTTGGTCAGCTTACTAAGCTTAGATAGACAGGCACACAACCTAGCAAAGATTCTATTTTTACAGGAAAGAAGGAAACCAAGAAACCTAAAGGGTTAGTTTCTGCTAGTATCTCCTTATTGTAGGTTCATGGATTGATTTAGAAGGAGAAGATCACCCTGTCTATAAATCCTAGTTGCAAGCATAACTTTATCAATGTTAATTTGGCAAAAAAGTTGCAAGTTCCAGCGAAACACATTGAAAACACATAGATTGATAATGAGGATGTTCAAGTTTATAAATATTTGAAGCTTTCTATGGATAAGTATGTGTTGCATTGTGATTTTTATACTTCAGATATGGATAACATGGATTTTGTTTTGGGATATCCTTGGATGGAATCTATGGGTACTATCAATATTAATGTGCAAAAGAAATTCCTGAAGCTCTGGTATAAAAAGAAGAAAATTACATTGCCGGATATTTCCATTAAGACCCAACCAGAGAGTATGGAGGCAGAAGCACAAAACTCTAATGACACTTACACATCAGATGATGAGCTTTTGATGGTACACAATCAAACACAAACATCAAACCAAGTACTAGAAAAATAGGTAGTATCCAAGGAGGCTAAAGCGGAAAAGGTTACAGGTACTGATATATCAAATGAGGACTCAGTGGCTGAATTAATATTAGAAGATAAGAAACAACAGCAGGCACCACAACATGTACCAAATCCCAATCGGGCTCCATTAGGTGGTGAATTAAAGAAACATACACCATTGGTTAACACTTTGGCATATCAACACCCACATCACCCCGCAAGAAAACATCCAACAAGATGGCAACGAATTAGCCACAAGAACAACAAACCCCACATGATATATAGAGAGGAGCAACAATCTACCTACTACACATCAACACAGAATAGCTGTCAAGGTCAACTTCCATCTCAAGCGAGTGAGGCACCAGCTGGATCGAGGGTTCACCTTTCTCTTGGATGGCTAGATGCACGTGCATGGTACCAATGGACTACTCTTTTGAGTAGATCTTATTATTTGTGTTCTTCGTATGTTTTGGGGATGAAACATGTTAAAGGGGGTGGAATTTAGTATACCTAGGGGGGATAATATGGGGTACATAGGGACGTACCCAAGGGAATAATGTAATAATGGGATGGGCCATAGTAATAAATAAGGTGGTTAACCCGTATCATGTAAGGGGCCACAAGTAGTTAGCAATAATGTAATAAGCCCATGGTATTAGATAGATGGTATTAAGGGAACCATGGTAATGACCCATGGTATTGTATGTATGAGGCCTATATAGAGGTTAGAGACTCCCCATTGAGAAATGTCAAGGAATATCGTATGAATAGGAATATGGCTTGTGGAGTGTTCTCCTTCCTTAACGAGTGAATGTATGGTGTTGCCCTACCTTAAGGGTTTTATCAATAAAGTGAAGCATTTCTATATTCAAATCTTGTTATTTCTTGGATATATGGGTATCATCTCATATGTATTTCAGATCATATCTATAACAATAGGTCAAATGAAATCTAAGCCCCACTTTTTAGATAAATTTAAATTCACTTGATATTTTAAGGGAATTTCAACCTTGGGTGTTGGCTTACCCATCCCTTAGCACTGATCATACCTGGTGGTGTACCTCCTTGCATCCTGATGTAAAGTGGGAAAATAGTAACTTGATTCTAGAACTTGTAAGGATGTCCTCTTAGAAACAATGTGGCCCACACAAGGCCCATCAGGGCATGTTGATAGGATGTCAAAGACCTCTTCTTCCCTCACACATCTTCTTAGCATCTGATATGGCCCTAATCTGAAAAGATCTCCCTCAATCCAAGTGAATGGGGCACTCTTCCTGACAACTTTTCTTTTCTCGTTGGAGGATAGCTTAGGAGGGAACCTCCCCACAACCAAATAGTTGGTTATACCATCAAAACAAAGATAAATTACCAATATGGAAAATATATGTTCATCTCGAAATCGATCATCTATCATTTCTTCTTTTCCTATAGGCAGGGTTAGTCTTGACAAGAAATCTGCAACCACATTATCTTTCTGTGGTTTATCAACAAGAGTCAAATCAAATTGTTGCACCAATAAAAACCATCTAAATATCCTAAAATTTACATCAGTTTTATTCATTAAATAATTAATGGATGCATGATCAGTGTGAACCAAATTTTGAGAACGAGTGATATAATGCTTAAACTTGTTTAAATAATGCACCATAACCGAGAGTTCATTTTTAGTGACCATATAATTTAACTCAGATTTAGAAAGGTTCTTAATGATGAGATAGATAAAATAAGGAAATTTTTGTTCTACTTATCCTAAGGCAGCCCCTACAACGTTCTCTAAGGCATCAGTGTGTATATGGAAAGGTAATGCCCAGTTTGTTGGAATTTCTAAGTCTAACTGTTAGAAATCATTCATGTACTTTCTGATTTATTTCTGCCTACTTGTTTTGTTTAATTAGAAAGTTATTTACCATGCAAATACTAAAAATAAATACAAGTACATGCTCAACAAATTACAGATCATTAACTGAATGAAAAACAAGCACACAAGTGACACCGTTGTTTTGGACTAATGTCCCTAGAAAAGCCCAATGTGGGAAAATTGGTGCAGCTATCTGAGGGATTTATTATTAAGAATTTTTAGAATACAATTTTGGTGCCAAGATGACTCACCTAACATAGAATGATCTTAGAAGTAGTACCTATCATTTGGAGACAAATATTCTAGCTAAAACCCCAGATGAACAATCCCACAACTGTCAGCTCCAATCTGCCTGACGAAATCTCCATCGTCTGCCTCTAGGGAATGTGTCAGCTGAACTGGAATAGCATCACCTCAAATCACCCTTTTTCATCTTATGGAGGCATTGCACTAGCCTCTAGAGCATTTTCTTCACCCATGGTGGCACTGCACAACTCCTGGCTGCCTCTACGTGGGCCCTGACCGGCTATGCATGGCCTCTAGCTGGCTCTATGACCCAACTTCTATGTTGATGCTCCCCATACCCTCTCTGCCTCTCTGCTTCTGTATTCACTTCCCTACAGCTGCAATTTTGATCACTCCTTCAATTCCCTTAGCAAGCCCTGCCCCAGAAAATCAAATTCTTGATCAACTCAGTGTGTTCTCCAAGTGACCCTTAAGCCTCCTCTTATACTTTTCTCGTTGACAATTAAATTACTGAGATTAAGTCCCTAATCAATGGATAAGATTAATTCTATCTTGATACATGAATTTTGGACCCTTCTAACATAGTTTTATGTTAATTCACATTGATATCTTATTTTCCCTAAGTTTAGACTTAGAGACTCCATTAAAAATATTAATTATTTTAATATCTCCCAAACTATTTATAATCTGCCCAAACTATTTCTGGGTATTGAAGATCTCATGTGCTTTATCTTCTCAACCAATTTTCATGGCTACATCACATCTAATGCTAGCCCAAATAAACACCCCCTCTTAGCAAGGACTGTACTCTAGTAATACTCTTCACTGAGCATCACCCTGATCATCTGGCATCAGTTCTGGTGCTGATTCTAGGACTGTTGTCCATAATCCTCTATACTGCTACATCATGTACTACTACCCATGTCCCTACCACTGTCATTGTTGCATCTGTACAACAAACCTTCTCATCATGTTGCATCATGCTTCCCGTAGCACTGCCACTGCTAACTACTGCACTACAACTTACTTACTGAGAAGTAAGTAACTGATCTCCCTACTCTGACATCTTTGTCAGGCTAAAGACACCCATGATGCTAAAAATCCTTCTGTCAGTGATAAGTGCCCCTTTTATGACCTTTGTGCTATTGTATCTCACACTGTTACATCACGTTGTCTTAGGCATCCTCCACTGTAGCTCCCTTTGTCGCTCCATTTGCATCCATCTCTAGTGACATCCACTAGTACTGATACTCCACTTTGGGCCTCCTATAGCAAGTTCTAATCCAAGAGGTAGGGCACCTCAAGGATTCTACCCCTCATCTCTTGTAGTCCGTCTAACTACAGTTCGATATCTCTGCACTTCCTCTCAATTGGTGTGTGATCACTCATGGCATAATCATCATCTATCTCCTCTTCCTTATCTGCCCTTGCTGATGCAACCTTGGTCTTGGAAGCCTCTCCCTTGTTCTTCTTCCTTGGACAGTCGCTCGCATAGTGACCCAGTTCCCCACAATGGAATCATTTGACCTTGGATAGGTCTTTCTTCTTTAGTTTCTCTTTCTTTCCCTCAGATGCTAGGGTAGCATCTTCCTCCTTGATTTTGGCCCCCTTGCCACTGCTTGTCACCTTGGTCAGCCTTCTGATCTCTTCTTGGTGAAGAGCCACCCAAAGTTCCTCCTAATCTGGAAGGGTTGACTTGCCCAGTATGCTTTGCACAAACACCTCCCAGTCTTCTGAGACTGCATTCAGTGCTATCCTCACCATCAATTATTGATTTGGCGTGGCCCCTATGGAAGTCAGCTAATCCCAGATCTCCTTCGATTGACTGAGGAAGGTGTCGATATGTTCTCCCTTCTTCATCTGGTATGATCGTAGTTGATTTTCTAGTAGAATCTTCCTCTGCATGGAAGTATGTTGTTACAATTTTGTTGAGGCCTCCCACATTGCATTTTCCATTTGCTTTTTGGCAATATGTGGTACTACATGGTCCTTGAACCTATTAAGAATGATGCTCTTGGTCCTTGGCATTGTCTCATCATACTTGTCATTCTCAACCGAGTTAATTGGGATCATTATCGTCTTCAAGGGAAAGTGCTTGAGATGATTCATGTCTAGAATGGATGAGATTCTCGCCTTCTAGACTATGAAGCTTGAGGCTCCATCCAATATTTCCTAGTCTCTTACCCCATTCACTACCATTTCATTTCTCCTCTAATTCCCTTCTATAAGTTCTTAGTGTGACTCCCTCTGAGCCTTGATTTCCCTCCTGAAACCCCTATTCTAATGTCAAGATGCTCCCACTCTGATCATTAGTGCAGTTGCACCACTAATTAGAATTTCTTGGATAGAAATCCTGGGTAACAACTCCCTCCTCCTTGGTCTTGCCCTGTTAGGTATTGTTCTGACCATAGTACCCCACCAGCTTCACTCTGCAACTTATCCACAGCCTCCTATGCCTCAGCAAAATTAAGGTTTGAGCTTCTAGGCTCTACACAATCTCAAAACTAGTAAAATCCACATCTCTTGGCCACGGGCGTCGGTCTTTGTTGACTAAGAAAGATGACCGAGCACTGCGTAGGTCAAGTCTGCTCTTTTCTTCCACTCCGTTGATCCTTCTCCCAACTCAAACTTGATGACGTAGGAAGTGCATCATCCCTTGCTGCTTTTTTGCTAGGAACAACTTCTGTCACTTGGGACAGCTATTTCTACTGCTGCTCTACTCAGCTGATGCCCTCAGTTCTCCTGTGATCTACAACCACGCTCTGATACCATGTTGGAACTTCTAAGTCTAACTATTAGAAATCCTTCATATACTTTCTCATTTATTTTTGCCTACTTGTTTTGTTTAATTAACAAGTTATTTACCATGTAAATATTAAAAATAAATACAAGTACATGCTCAACACATTACATATCATCAATTGAAGAAACAAAATCACATAAGTGACACCATTTTTTTTGTACCAATGTCCCTGGAAAAACTCAATGTGGGAAAACCAACGTAGCTATCTGAGGGTTTTATTATTAAGAACTTTCAGAATACAATCTCGGCGCCAAACCAGCTCACCCAATAAAGAATGATCTCGGTAGTAGTACATCTCATTTAGAGATAGATATTCCAGCTGAAACCCTGGATGAACAATCCCATAACTCTCAGCTCTACTCTGCCCCATGAAATCTCCAGTGTCTACCTCTAGGGACTGCGTCAACCTAGGTGGCCTAGCATCACCCCAAATTTCCCTACATCATCCTCCAGAGGGACTGTGTTGACCTGTCTAGCCTCTTTGTCACCCACACTAGCTCTCTCTAGCACCGTGCAACTCCTGGTTGGCTGTGACTAGGCCCAGACTCAGTCTGCGTGGGCCCTGACTGGCTCTGGATGGCCTCTAACTAGCTCTGCCTCCCTGACTTCTGCGCTGATGCTCTTGGTACCCTATCTGCTTCTGTATTCACTACCCCTCAGCTGCAACTCTGATCACTCCTTTGATTTCCTCAACAATCCTTGCCCAGAAAATCAAATTCTTGATCAACTCAATGTGTTCTCCAAGTGACCCTCAAACCTCCTCTTATACTTTTCTCATTGACAATTCAATGGACGCGATTCAGTCCCTAATCAATGGCTAAGATTGATTCTGGCTTGATCCATGACTTTTGGACCCTTCTAACACAGTTATATATTAATTCACATTAATATTTTATTTTCCCTAGACTTAGGGACTCCATTAAAAATATTAATTATTTTAATATCTCCCAAACTGTTTAGAATCTTCCCAAACCATTTCTGGGTATTGGAGATATCACATGTGCTTTAGCATCTCCACCAATTTTTATGGCTAGAGAACACGTGATGCTGCCCAAAATCAACATAGTTGGCACCCCTCAGGATGGGTGCAATGGTCAACTTTTCTTTTAGTATTTTGAAGGCTTCTTGACAATTTTTTGTCCAACAAAACTATGAATCTTTAGCCACCCGCCCAAATAAGGGTGAAGCCAATTTGCTAAAATGTTTAATGAGCCTTCTATAATACACAACTAATCCAAGGAAACTTCCAACATCTCTTTTCTTTTCAGAGATATGGACACTTTTGATAATGGAAATCTGGTTTGGGTCAACCTATATCCCTTCCTTGGATAGGGAATGGCCAAGGAGAGCTCGTGCATTCATCAAAAACTCACATTTATCAGTGCTCAATGAAAGATTAATTTCAATACATGTCTTCAAGTATATGCATAGATTAGAAATAGATTCCTGGAAATCACATCCATAAAGAGTGAAATCATCTATGTATATCTCAACCGACTCATGAACAAGTTTATAAAATATAATTAGAACCACCCTCTAAAACGTAAGAGGGGCATTGTGCAAACTGAATGGAAGAAATCTATAAGTAAAGGTACCTGAAGGATATGTAAATGTGGTCTTGTCTTAGTCTTCAGGGCTAATATGAATTTGGTTACATCCACTAAATCCATCCAGGAAAGAGAAGAATTTATTTCCTGCAAGGCCATCTAGGACTTGGTCAATGAAGGGCAAAGGAAAATGGTCCTTCTTTGTAGCCTTGTTAAGTTGTCGGCAATCAACCCAAATTCTCTGCTTCCCATTCTTCTTGGGAACTAAAACAATACGTGACACCCACTCACTATATAAAAGGGGGAACATGAAGCCTGCATCCAATAGCTTTTGTAATTATTCTTTCACAATGCCCTTAAGAGTTGGGTTCATCCTTCTCTAGGGTTGGTGCATAGGCTTGGATCCTTCTTTGATGTAAATATGATGAGTACAAAATGAGGGATGCACACCTTTCATTTCCTTATAATCCCAAGAAAAAACATCTAGGTGTTGCCTTAGCACATTGAAAAAAATCTCTTCGTATTTGGCCAAGAGAGGGGTCGATCTTTCGAGTTCTAGATGGGCCAAACTCTCTAAACTTGACATGTTATTGGCTAGAGTAAAAAAAACACAAGTTAGTCGGGGGACTACTCTAATATTCTTTCAGCAATTCATCAACTCATATGGGAGTGGGGGACTGATTATGTAAGATATGGTCAAGAAGGTCATCTTCATCAACTTGTTCCCCTCCTATATTAGTTTCTAGAGTGTAGACTGGGTAGACCGATGTCTGAGAAAATTATTCATCTTCCTCATCCTCTAACCATATGGGTAAATCATGTTCAATAGAAGGTTGTGTGGGAGGATACAACAAAAGTTGTTTTGATAAACTATTATTCTCCATAGTGATGTTCCCTACATTACAAATATTGTAGGCATTAGCAATGGCAAACCAAGGTCTTCCTAGAATGATAAGATAGCCATTAAACTTGGTTTTGGGATTGAGTACCAAGAAATCAGTGGGGTACTCCTAGGAGTCAATGGAGACCATCATGTCCCCAATAACTTCTTCTAGAGCTACTATGGACCTGTATGCAACATGCAACATTCTGATGGTCTTTCTCAAAGCCCCTTGGAGATTGAGCCTCAACATGGTTTCCATCATCATCACATTGATGGCACTCCCAAGATCAATCAAGGCATTAGGGACCATTATGCCATTGATGTGCACATCCACTACTCAGATATTAGGGTCGAGGTATTTTGGGGATATCACCCCCCTAAGCATCAGATTAGATAGTTTTCCAACAACATTAATGGTAGGGGTATCTCTTCTTCTTCTCCTAGGCCTGTTGAAACATTTTTCCTTAATAGTATTGTTGTAGATGGAAACATATTTAATGGCCTAAAGAAGGGGTATCTTCACACAAACATTCTTCAAATATCCCAAAATTTCAACCTCTTATGAAGTGTGCTAGTTAGGGTGGACCAACCTTTCAGGATAACGGTGTATTGACTTGAGTGGCACTCTCTTTATTCTATTCTTCAATATCTTCAAGTGGAGAAGGTGGTTGATTATCTCGGAGCAGCCTCCTAGGCTGAAGGTTGATCTCTTGGATTTCGAAAATATAAGCAAGATAGGATGTCTCTCCATTGTAGACCTGTTATGACTCCTTATTGTTTGGGTTCAGATTGGGTTGAGCACGGATTTGAGGTTGCTTAGTTGGGGTATGATGAGTTAGTTGCGGTTAAGGTTCGGGTGGAGGAAGTAAAGCAAGAGGCTAGTTGCTTGAGGCCTCCACCCTTTTGTGTGGTTCCCCATTGGGAAGATTGGGGTGGATATGTCTAAAAAGGATGGTTGAAAGTATGAGGAGGATCTACATGAGCATAAGGGAAAGGAGGAGGTGTAGACCATGATGGATGATTGGAAGGGTTCCAAGGTTGGAAAGGTGCATTTTGATTTGGATTGTAGTGAGTATAATGTGCACCTTACATGCCTTGTTAATATGGCTAAGGTCCTGGGGGTCTTCTTTAGTTAATGAAGCATGGCTTTTCTGAACCACTCTCTACTCCTCACTGGTATACAACCTTTACACCTAGCAGAGAGGAACATTTGTATGTTGCCTTATTCTCTTCACATACTAGGTAGACTTCTATGACATTCAATGGGCATTCATTGATAGGAGGTTTTTTAGTACATCTATGTTACATCTCAATTTGTCTCCATGACGCTTGACCAGTTTATGGGTCTTTTTACCATCCATGAACATGTTTGAATGAACTCCATTAGAAGTCAAACAACCCAAAATGTCTTGAAGTAGATGAGAAATTTGGGGAAAATAGCTATCACACCTTGTCAAATTTCACCTTCACTGATTTTCTACCTTTTCCCACACATTTGTTGGAATTAACTCTGAGAACAGAGTAGAGATGTGCTTTTTCTACCACTATAAACACATGCAAGTGAATTCAAGAAAGTAAAAATAAAAAGTACATTCTAGAAATATAGTTGGTTGAATATTTACCAACTGAAAGCTTCCAAGTGATGAATTTTCGAACTATAACCCCCAAATGATCCATCTTAATCCCCTTTCTCTTGGAAACCTAATCCCTCAATTAAGGAGTCTCATCCTTCTCTTTTGGATCTAAAATTTCTTCCTTTTAGCCTATAAAGTGACCAGAGGGCGGGGATATTGAGGGGGGCAGAACTCAGAGAAGATAAACTTAGGATATTACTTTGCGATTGGAAATGTTGTCATCTAAGGAGGAGATTGAAGAAATTTTGGAGGTACCTCGCAGTATCAAGGTGAGGGTTGTAAGGCTCCTCTTTATCTTTGATTATTACAAATTAACACTTTCTCCCATTGGTTTGTCTTATTGAAGTGTGTTAGTGTTAGTATCTTCACACTTCCATCAGTGATCAAATTGCTCTTTTGCACACATATTAGGTGTCTCGTTCAATCAACTACATTCCGTTAGGTCATGGATCAACTGATGGTAGTGGTTTCATGTCAATTTCCCTCATGACATTCACCTACTGACCTGTTCACACATTTTCTTTATTCATTTACTGTCATCTATTTTCATTTCATTTATAAAAATCAGTTCTAGGGTTTAGTCTCACTAGGTCTTAGGGTTTGTCATCATGGTCATATTAGTTGAATAAAAAGGTCAAAAATCACATGAGGGGGATAAATAAGTTCATAAAATCATAAATTTACTTCTGTTATGCTCAAAAATTCTTTTTTACCTCAAAACTTTGTTTTGAGGTGAAAGTAGAGTTTTTTTCATTATTGTACAAATTTCATGTAATTTCAATGTTTCTATATGTAATAAGTGTCCCAAAAGTTGTTCCTAGTGACCTGCTGACAAAGTCAACTCCTGCCATTACCATAAAAAAAAATCAATATGAAAGTCCACCTGCAAAAAAGCAAAATTCAGAATGTAAGTGAAACAGAGCATTTGTGAGAAAGCTAGCAAAACATTAGAAAAGTGGGTTTGGTTAATGAAAAACTAAAAGAAAGGGGTATAAAATCCGATTCATGTGTTTGTGTCTTCATTGTTGAAATTGAAAGAGCCAAAAGCATAAAAATCATGTTTTTGAATAAAGATGGCAAAAACAGAGGAAAAATCCCAAAATCTTGCTGGTGCTGCGCATCTGGGCCTTAACGCTACGCACCTACCCAGCGCTATGCATCTGTCGCAGGTTTTCCATTGCATTTTGGTGTAGCATTGTGCACCTACTAGGCGCTGCGCACCTATCCATTCAGCTTCAAAATGACTCAAGTCACCCTACTTTACTTGAAATTCCTTAAATTGGCCTCTTATTAAGTAAGTAAAGCATCTCATCTAGTTTAGCAAGGGTTTTTCATCAGTTGTGGTGGTTTTCATATCTCAAAAAACAAAACCCTAGCTATCCTCCAACCTATCTCATAGACTTGGAAAGGGTACTTATTTTCTATTTTCCCTATTCCCTTAAACTATTTTCCCTAAACCCCATTCCCTTAATCCATTTTCACTAAACTCTAACCTTCCACATATAAAACCTTCTACATACTATTCCCAAACCCTAGCCCTATACCCTATTCCCAAACCCTAGCCCTATACCCTATTCCCAAACCCTAATTCTCACATTTTATTCCTTCACTACATTCACTTCATTATCAAACCCCTCATTTCACATTCATAATACCATCCACTCCCCTCATTTCCAAAAAGAAACCCTTTCACTTCATATATCCAAATCTCTTCATACTCATCTACTTTCACTCCAAATTCATAAGCATGGAGATAGATTCAGACTATTAGAGGGAAGAGGAAACTCTCAGTGATTCTTCCTAAGAAGCTCATGTGCCAAGAAAGCCACACAAAAGGGGAAAAATCATCCGAGAGGAGCCCACCACTCTCACAGAATTACTTGCTTGCCCTCTTGCTATAGCTTGCTTTAAACACCAGTCTTGTTATCAGTTTTGTGAAATGGTAGAGAGGGTGAAATATCATCATGAGCTTGCTAGGTTGTTTGTTCTTCATCTTCACAATGGCTAGGTGAACCTTGCTGGTGTCTCTTTCACCTTGACATTTGAAACCATTGATGCGACAACAAGAATCCCTAATGTAGGTGAACAGTGGAATAAGGGGCAGTATGTGGGCAGCGAACATTATGAGCCTTACATTAAGGCTGGATATCACAGGAAAATCAGTAAATTTTTTCCTTTCAAGCACTTGCAAAACATTTATGCTCCTCTCATCAAACTTATCATCAATTATTTCACTTGTGAAGGAAGGTTTTCCCGCCTATATACATATCATGTCTGATTATTGATGCATTTCACAAGAGTGAGGATGATGAGCCTCCCATAATTTATATGCAGAAATATTGAGAAGAGGGCTCTCCATGTGCAAAGGAAACCCTTTCCTCAGCAATTCAACAACATTTGCCATTTCTCACTGATTAAAATTGTTGTTTTGCATCAGCTAAGCTTGCTGAACATACCGTGGGATACCTTCATTGCCCATGAGATTTTCAAAGGCCCTCAGGTGATTCCATCAGTGCCTCAAGTGGAAGGAGGGCCATTAAGAAAGTCATGTGTTCATGAGATTGAAACTACAGGTGTGCCACTGTTTGTCACCTATGAGAGAGGCACCAGGAGGCTTTTTGTTGCTACTAAGCGAGTACTATCTCCACCAGGGGTAGAAGGGGTGTCGTTTTCTTCACCAGACCATAGGAAAATGTTATCTTCGCCAGGGGTGAAAGGGGCTTTGCCTTCTTCTCCAGCTATACAAGTTGGCTAGCAATCGAAGAGAAAAGACAAAGGGAAGCAAAGGATACATGAGGAGGGCCCTACTGAAGGGAAAGATAGGGATTTTGTCTTGATTGAGGAGGATGTCACTGATTTGGGCTCTCAAAGCTCAAAACTCAAAGATGTGAATATCAAAGAGAAGGAGGCTGAAATACAAGCCTTATCACTTGACCTTGAGAGGGTGAAATGGATCATCAATTTTCTTGAGCAGGAGAACAAGAAACTAATAGATAAACAAACTATTATGGAGCTACAAATGATTAGGGAGAAGAGACAAATGGAAAAAAAGAGAAAGATCAAGATGAACTCCCTTGAGCAAGAAATTGAGGATGACCAGGAATCATGGTTAGAGAGGGCAAACATTCACCTGGAAAAGCTACTTGAGAAAGCCAATAAAGAGAAGAAAATGTTGCACCATATGGCTTATCACTACCTAACATGGAACAATATTTGCAAAATAAGGGTGAAGAGGTTAAAGGCTAAGCTAAAAAGATCTTTGAGGAGAAAAAAAGAGCAAGATAAGCTCAAGATCTTGGCTGAAGCATCATTGCCCCAAAAAAGCACCTAACAAGGATAACTCATGCCAAAGTTCAAGAAATTTGGAGCACTTTTTGTCATTTTTGAAATTTTAAATGAAAAAAACAATTTTTTTCCGGTGGCACTACGCTTTTGTTGGGGGCATCCATTTGCAGAAACGTTTATATTTTTGGAATCAATAGGGAAAAATATGCATGCTCAGAAATGGATGAGAATTTTGGACAAGTTCTAGGTCTCCAAAAGGGAAAAAAACACCCAGAAAGTGCCCTCTCTGCCACTTGTTTGCCACACAGGAAGTAGTCTTGGGAGATTCAATTTTGGAGGAGTAAATGGACTCCAAATTTGGAAATTCAAGTTGTTCCAAAAAGTAGACTCAACAAGCTTTCCATTGAGCTATCCTACAACAGATTTCAACTTCGGGAAGCCTTCCAAAAGTGACCTAGAATAAGTGTTATGCATAGGATCAGTGGTGCTGCGCATGGGAGGAAGTTTGCCAATTTTGTCTGTTTTTCCATATTTCGCCTAGTTTTCTCTGTAGTTGACTTTTTCATGCCCTCTTGGTGAAATTATCATGGTGAATGATGTAATATGATGTAAATTTGATGAAAAATTACTTGAGGGGGTAGATACAACTGTTAGAGGTGGTTTGAGGATGAATGAATCTGTTTCCATAGTTTTAGAGGCACGCTGTTCCACTGCCTATTTTCTAGTTCCTAGTTTAGATGTTGTTGAAACAACTCCTTGACTCATGGATTCAACCCCTGATGGCTAGCATAGGTGGTTTGATGCCTATATTATGTACTTTCTTAGTCATTTGTAAAGGTTGGACTCTTGTGGATGCTTTGAGCTTTACTGTAAATCACTTCTACAGTTTGGCAAGGAAATGAACTAGGGTTTTGCAACATTTTGTGGGATTCTTGTGGTAATGTTCCTTGGCATTGTTTCTTCCTTTTTTATTTAGTTTCTCTTATGTGTAAATTTGCTAGCATCTATTTCTTTCTTCATAACTAAATGAATCAAGATAAATAGGTGGAATCCATTGATATTTAGTGCTCTGCCTTGAGGATACATTTAGTTTTTAATGTTTTTTCTGTTGTTTGAAGAGGACTCATGAACCTTACATTCCCACTCCAACTCCTCACTGGTCTTAGACTCACCATCACATCCAATTCAAAGTGCCAGAACACCTACCTACCTCGCCCCACAGAATCTCCTGCAAATCTGAGTTGATTTCCCGAACCCATAGCTACCTTCTTCATTTGATCCAGCAACCAACCATCAAAATCAAACAAAATCCTCTGACCTAATATAGCTAGGCTAAAATCAGCATTTATTTTCAGTCATCTCAAGCCCTAGTTTCCATATTCTAATTGATATTGACAAGGAGAGAGCCCTCTCTTGACCTGGTAGGGCTAGCTACCAAGTTAAGTGTGGTTTGATGTTACCCTAGACTTGCCTTTCTTCATCATGAGGTAGATTTAGGCGAACGGTTTTTAATTGTTTATAATGTTTAGTAAGGAAAATTAAATTCCTAATTTCCTTCATCATTAGGTTAAGTTTTGTTTGGATTTATCGCATGTGCTATTCATTCTTTTGTGGTCTCTATTTTCCGGTCTTATCAAGCATTGAGGAGCTACATCAAATCATAACAAGGGATCTTCATTGAGAATTTCATGAAATATGTAAGAGGTTTCATCCATTAGAATTAATTCTTATAATTAAAACAAGTCCAACTTAAGGAAAGAGTGAGTTTGATTGTCTTGCTTGTTTATAGTTTCTATGAAGGACCTATGGAGATCACTCTTGGTTGGAAGAGGGACTTTTCAGGTGTAACAAATTGGTGACTCCATTGGGGAATGTCTTTGTTCTCTTTAATTTTGTTGATTTTTCTTTCTGATTCTTCTAATCTATCTCGGCATGAGTCTTTATGAATTAATGGCCTTTAAGATCTGTGTGTTTAATTTCTTGAATTTTTCTTTTTTCTTGGGTTTATTACATGTGTTGTTTTTGTTCACTAACGGAGTGCATTTATCCGCTAGTTTTTCCTTAGCAGCTGGGTGCATGCGCTTTGTTTTGTATTGCGGATGTGTGAAGTCCTTGAGAATCTTTGAAAATTTGGCTTTGGCTTCAAACCAGACTTGAGCTTGTTTTGTTGGAAGTGTCATTGTCTTTGTTTGGACTGTGTTATGTCTCTTCCGAACTCATTTGAGTGCTTTGTTAATATTTTTTTAGAATTATGTCTCTTTGAAGAAATTAGTTAGGGTTTTCTCGGGTTGATTTCCTGATTGATCAAAAAAAGATAGGTTGTCCTTCTAATTGTGATATTCTTATTTGTTCTGTAAAATACACTAGTTAACCTTAATTTTTTGTTTATTTGTGATCAAACTCATTTTGAATGTAAATCGGGGTTTCTTGAGATCTAGTGATTTTGTGAAGAAATTGTGGTCATTTTGTTTGATAAAGGAGATTGTTGCTTTCAATTTTGGGAATTTCTCACAATTACACTATTGTTATCATTCAATCAAAGCATTCATAGGGAAAATTTGTTTTTCTCCAACTCTCTTGATTGATTTCTATGTACTTGAAGGTTTTGAGTGATAAAAGATAAAGAGTATTTTGGTTTATTTGATATTTAGGGAAATATGGAGCTTGTCTTGTTTTTTGCATTTTAATTGCATTAAGATGAAATTGGTTGTTTTAGAAAAATTGGAAAAGTTGCAAGTTTTGCATTTCATTTCGGAAAAATAAAAGAAACTCTTTGTTTCCTCTAAATAGGATTTCATCGAAATTGAAAGTTTCCATTGCATTTTTGAGTGCATTAATATTTTGATTCGTGTAATAACATCATGAGTTTCACCTTCATTACCTATTGAGTAAAGAACAACTTAATAATACAACGTTAATTAAAATTCAACTAGAATTTTACATTTTTTAAGGCTCTTGCCACCTACAGTAGCCTAAGTATAGGGCTTTGGAATAGGGAGGGAAGTAAACTTTCCAAAGCTACAAACAAATAATAGAATCTTGAGTTCGGGAGAAAAAATCCAATTATTTCTGTTTTGCTCTGGGAAGCTCTTCTTCTACATGAGTTAAGCATGAGATCATATCAAATCTAGTAAAGTTATCATACCCACTTTATTGGCGTAGATATAGTGATTTGCACGTATTACAATGGTACCAAAAGGTACTTGGGCTCACTTGAAAGTAAACCTCAAATTTATCATGTGGAGGAGCCTTCAAGGGGATTGAGCTTGTTACTCTTCCCTTGCATGTATTTCCAATCTGTGGTTGTCCCCCCAGGTAGAATTGTTGTATTTGGTGAACTCAGTGACAATAAACCTAGGGCTCTACCTAAGGTGATGATAGAGGGAAGGCCTCCTGTAGCTAGAATAAACATTGACTAGACTTGATTGGACTTTTTAGAGCATAATCTTTGCTCGAGATGGTTTATAGAAAAGTTACATGCACCAAACTATTTCAATAAGTAGGTTGTTAAGGTAACTAGTTCCAAACACTCATTTATATAAATATTTTCACCTTGATCACTACAACATTGGATTTCATCACCAACTAGTAATTATCGATATTTGTGAAGAGTCAGTTTGTATGGTTCGAACTCCAATATTTTTAGTGTGTGATTACTTTTTGTGTCGTTTTTTACTTTTTAGAGACTTTAGGTGTAGTTTAGATATTGTGTAATTTATTAATTGAAAATTCTTCATTGTGGTGGAATGACCAAGACAATCACGTAGGATACTTGGGGACCCCCCTAATCGAGTCAGTTAGAAAATGAAAATATGAGAAATCTAAACCATTAGGATCCGGAACTACAGTAGAAAATGAAAGCTCTACTATTATAGACTCTTATGTAAAAGTAATTGAAGTTTATCAACCAAAAATATCTACTATATTAGGTCTTCAAGTGACAGAAATTGAACTTAATGAAACTCTTAAATTAGTATCATACTCAGGAGAAATTGATTTAAAAATTACTGAACTCTTTCAAATTGAATTAGATACTGGAGGATTTTCGTATACAAATCCCATTTCTGAACCAGATATTGATGAACATGAGTCTAATATTTCTGAACTTGAGTCTTATATGCATGCTACAGCAAATATTCCAGATGCTCCACATTCACAGTGTGTGAAACTTATTATTATTGATAATCTCCCTCTTCATCTCATTAGCATTGAAGAACTTGTTTTGGATGAAGAGGGAAGAACTAATAGTTTCTACCAGTGAATCATTAGATATATTAGATCTTATGTTTAGAACTCTTCACTGTGACCCTTGGTATTTCACACCCTTAAACTTTTAGGACAAGGGACTCCACAATACATGACTCCTTACTCTATCGTACTAGGTTTCAACTAGTCTATGATGGCTTCTAGAAGTACCTCATCAGATACATGTATGTTTTCTACTTCTTCGGAGTCAACATTATATGGTGGTTTTCTACCACCTGGATATCACTCTCTTGCTGGAGCTTATTTAGGAGCTTCTTCCTCAAATTCATCGTCAAACATGTCAACTAGTGTAATTAATCCTGCCAATCAAGGTTTGACATCTGAACACTTTATTAATATGATTTATGGTAATGTTGGTAATCTTGGAATCAACCCAATAGGTGGTTATTACTCGCCTAGGGGGAAACCATCATATCCTCCACTCGAAGGACAACCTTTATGGGGATCTTACCCTACAGTTGGGGGGAAATCCCTTACTGGAAATTATCTTAATTATGCTCAAATGCCTCAAACCGGTTTTGGTCAACATGTTATGACTTAACCCACTGTAGGAATGCCTTCGCTTGGAATGAATACAATCTAGAACCCCGCTATAGGAATGCCTTCACTTGGAATGAATATAATCTGGAACCCTTCGTTAAATCAACATTCAATTCTAGTTGCTTCTCAAGTGCTGATGTATCAACCTGTTCAACCTATTAGACAACCTATACAACAATTATCTTTTCAATGTATGTATTTCCAAGTCCAACCGACTGCCCAAGTTAATCCATCAACACCTACGCAACAACCACTCCAACATCATGTCTTAAGTACTCCTCAAATCTTGGTTCAATATGTTGTATCAAAAACTATTTAGAATCCAGGTTCAAGTTCGCCTCATACTCCCATTCCAGGAGTATCGTAGGTAATTGTCCTTCTTACATCACAAATAATGGTGCAACCCCTAGTGTAATCTATCCCTCACATATCTGGTGTTCAATCTATTCCTATAATTTTGTCCATGCCCCAAATACCTATTGTACGACCTAACACCCAATATATGAAAATGTCTTTTCAAGGGAAACATTTCCAAGCTCAACCCCACAGTTAGTTTGTTCAACGTCCACCTTTTCAAACTCAATTTATCTAAGGTCAGCCTTTGTAAAATCAACCCTTTCAAGGACAGTTCATTCAAGGTCAAATGGGTCAGAGTCTTCCATTTCAAAATCAACCATACCTAGGTCATACATTTCAAGTACCTAAGCAGCTGCAATATGGTATGGCTCATCCTGGATATCCAGGAGGTATGTAGATTCCAACTGCTCAGGTTATTCTAGGATATCCTAGGTATCCTCCTCCTAATACGGGATTCATCCCTAAGGGTTATCAGTAACCATCTCAGGATCCTCACTGTGAGTTGCCTTTCATTGCAACTTTGTATTTTCCTAACCTTTCTCGGTTAACTAATGATCCCCTTCTTTATTCATCATTTTGGCTAGCCATTACTACTGTGTTTCCCAGTTACATCCCTAATTTTGAAGTTAAGTCAGGTGAATATCCATCAAACTATGTTATGAACTATCATTTTTTGTTTCAACGTCAACCCATATCTCATATCACATTCATGAATGGAGTCGAAGACATCACCTGGTTAAAGTTTACATTCCATAACAGATTTTCGCTGAATGGTTCACAAAATATCTTTTACCACTAATAACTGAAGATGTTTCCAAAGGAGGTGTTATAACTAAGGAGAAAGTAATTTTTCGCACTCAATACCTTAATCTTGTTTATACTCAGTCATGTACTTTGTATGAAAATATCCTAGATTTACCCTGCCCTGGTCAAAATAATCCATCCCTTACAAGATCACATGCTGCTAGTGGTATGATTGGTTTTGTGAGCAAAAAATATAAGAATAAAAAGAAAACTTATAAGAAAACTCAGATTTTGACTCTATCTGATTCACCTGAAGAAGATCCATCTCCCGAAATTACTTTGGAAATTGACGTCATAGAATCATCTAATGGCAAGGGCAAGCAATCCAAAAATAAGAAAAGGGGAAAGGGAAAGATAAACAAGAAAATCATTCTAAGGAGAAATCAAACAAGAATGAACCATCTGATGAAAATAAGAAACCTCGTTATCCTTGCCTAATTTGTTATGAAGATCATTACACCAAGGAGTGCCCACATCGTGTCAAAGTTTCCAAATTTGTCAAAGGTTCACCCACTCTTATTGTTTTGAAGGACCCCTTTCCTCCCTAAGACAACAAAATGGTTAATCATGACAAATCCTCCTCATCCGCATTCGAATATATCATGATGATGTTTTCCAAAGTTATGGTAGCAACAAGATCCAACGATTACACATGAAAGAGTTCTATTGAAGATGGAGATGACTTTACTCCAAATGGTAAAATTTCCACATCTATCCCTTCTTCTGAACCGTTACATATTGAAAAACCAAACCCTGATATGATAATTTGTCTGCCTCCTAATTATATGCTTCGAAAGTCAGCCTTTAACCCTCATGCTAGGGCTTCTTAGAACTATAACACCGTCAAAGATTTGGCTATGTCACCTTTGGCAATGTCAACTTTTGAAGTGTTGCAGACTTGTCCAACATGAAGGAAGTTATTATTATCAGCCATAGGAGCAATAAATTCTCATGAATTCAATTTGATTGTTTTTAATCTCGAAAATCATGTCCTGCATCTCCCACACCAACGGGATTTTGAAATACCAGTTCATGTCAAAACTCGACGAGTTTTTCAAACAGTGATTGACAAAGGATCATTGACATGTATTATTTCCATTTCCTATTGGAAAGCTTTAGGTTCTCCGACAATCAATTAATCTCCCACAACTTTGAAAGCATTTGATGGAAGAGTTTTTCATCCTTATGGTCTTTTAAAAGATTTACCAACCGAATTAGAGGGTAAAAAAGTTTCAATAGACGTTGAGGTTGTTGATGCTCAACTTGACTATAACCTTTTGCTTGGTTGGAGTTGGACTTATGCTATGTCGATAGTAGTCTCATAATATTTTAGGATGATCGTGTTTCTTCACAAAGAAAGAAGTGTGAAGGTAAACCAATTATCCTACTATACCTCAGACCCTAATTCCACTGTTAGTGTGCCTTTAGTTGGAAAATCGATGAATCCATTTGAAGAAGTTGGTATTGGTCTTTTTAGGGTCCTATAAGTTTTTATAGGATTGTTTGATTATTATTAATGATTATTATGTTTGAAATGTTGTAAATAATATGTCACCTTTCAAATTATTTCCAAGGAGAAGCCAAGTATGAAGATCATGGAGTTGTTTTGTATAGGAATTGTTGGATTGGATCATTTTGTAGGTTTTTCCACTAGAAAGTGCTCATGAGTAGCTTTCTAATGATATATCTAGTCCTTCAAACCGACATCCAGATCAAAGGCAAGTGCATGTTGAAGACTGCACCAAAAAGCAAAGAAGAATTCATAATTGAGAAATCATTTATTTTGAAGTTTTAAAATAAATTTATAAATCAAAACTATAAAAAAACTTGAAAAATTCCTTTATTCATTACACATCACGAAAATCCAAAAGTTAAAGTCTATGGCCACCCCACACTCATGCATTAATTCCCCAATGTAACATTGAATGTTAAATAGGTTTTGAACCCGAGCCCCTCCCACATTTAACCAAAGGGGCGGTCCGAAAAGTGGTTTTCACTTTTACCCTCATTTACAATTATCACCCTCACGTTTTATCAAACCCCCCTCACCCTAAGCCTCTTACTACCCACCCCCTCCAAAAACCATTAGTTGTATTGTTTTAACTTTTATAAATGTGGATGGAATAGAATTTCATACGATTATGAAATAATTGCTCTTGGATGGTATACTAGGTGAAGAGATGAGGGAAACTAGATTTTAGAGGGAAGTTAGGGATAGAAGGCTAAGTGGGTGAAATGAAATGAGAGGCAAAGGAGTAAAATGATTTTACAACTACAGGTAAAAACAATTCATGGGTGCAAGAAAATAAATTCATGAGAGAAAAAAAAGGGAAATTTTGCGATCATATGAAAGTAATGTGCGGGTGAGAAAAATGAGCTTTATGTAAATGGGTTTTACGAATAGGAGGATAAGTAAAATAAGGCTTACATATGTGAAACAACACAAGGTTTTGGAAATCCATCCAAATATTTACAGGAGTAAAAGGAAATTTAAAGGGGAAGGTAAAAGGAGAAACAAGCCATGGATTTACATGGATTCGAAAAAATGATGGATTTATAAATCACTCTAATAAATACTTTTAATATTGAATTTCATTTAAATATTTGAAAATATTAATTTAAATATATTATTTTAATCCAAATATTTTGTGACAAAACAAAGTATTCAAAATGTGATGAACAAACCAATGCATAATTAGTCATCAGATCTCTAAAAGGACATCTACAACCTGCTACTATTTTTTAGGTCCAGTCATCAATAACCTGTTGTTATTTTTCAAGTCCAATCATCAACATCCATCCTTGACAGTAGTGCCATCAACTTTAGTAGTTTCAAATTTACTAGATTTTGGTTTTATTATTGCAATAAGTTTGAAGATATTTTTTGTAATTAATTCTAGATATTTTCCACTTAAAGTTTTTTTGTAAATAAATTTTATAAATACTTCATAATTTGAAGTAATAGGGGTTGGGATTTGTTTTAAGAACACGACTAGTATTGTAAATTTGCTCACAGAGTGATCAAATTTTAAGTAATATAGTGCAATCATTACAAGATTCTTGTGTCATTTTCATTGGTGAAGTGAATTTCTCCTCATTAATTTGTTTACTCTCTATTATACATATGTTATTCCTAAGATTTGAATTATTAAACAGAAAGTTGAAGAACAAAATTTGTTGAAAGAGACACTATGATTTTGACTTTGAATAATTTCTATGTTTTCTACTGAAAATTAAAAACAAGATTCTTAATTTCTCTGCTTTTAATTGGATTGTTGAATCTTTTTCCTATCCTCCATGCCATAGATATTAAAGGATTTAATGAACCTTCCAACCCTGCCTTGTAATTTAAGCTTGTAAACTAGGCATTTGATCAATCTAAACTTGTGACTCCATTGCCCTGGATGTCATACCCATGAATTGGTATCGAGACAGAACTCCGACATGGTACGGGTGAATGGGATGTCTTGCGTGAGGTATTTTTGTTAACATTCACATTGAAGACCAGTGGTCGGATACTGTTGACAATGCGCTACAAGAAGTAAAAGCTGCCATCTTCAAAATACCACAGGAGCCACTAGAAATGCTTCAACTAGTATGGGCAACCCAGTTAAGCAGTGCCCTAGAATGTTATAATGTACAGGTGGAGGAGGATGATGACGATCCCAGAAATATTAATATTCCAGCAATCAAAGGTTGTTGCGAGGTTCGAGGACCATCAATTGAGGATCCTGACATCACCTCACCGCTAAAAACAAAGCAAGTAAACATTGGCACCGAAGTAGAGCCGAAGTTTGCGACACTTGGCGACTATTGGGACAATGCTATGGTAGATAAGGTCGTTGAGTTACTCCGCGAATACCAAGACTTGTTCCCGACCAAAGTGGACTTAAAAGGGATCATTGGCAACTTAGGGATGACGAAGATCACTCTGAAACCAGGCATAGAGCTAGTTAAGCAGCGGCCTTACCACTTGAACCCATAGTATAAATAAAAGGTTCGTGATGAATTAGGAAAAGTGCTCGAAGCCAAAATTAATGTACCAGTGGAAGGATCTGATTGGGTCAGTCCTATGGTAGTGCAGGAGAAAAAATAGAAAGGCGACATAAGAATATGCGTCGACCTTAGGAAGCTTGATTATGCTTGTGTTCACGATCCATTCTCGACACCATTCACAAATGAAGTATTGGAGAATGTTGGAAGTCAGGAACCTTACTCATTAATGGATGGCTTCTCAAGGTACCATCAGATCAAGATCGTGCTAGAAGATAGGAGCACAATAACCTTCGCAACAGAATGGGGCTGCTTTCAGTACACCGTTATGCCCTTTGGACTAAAGAATGCACCAACAATATTTCCACGCATAGTGGTGGAGGCATTCAAAGAATACATCCACAAGTTATTGGAGGTCTATCTGGATTATTCAATTGTCTTTGGATTAGTCAAACACCATGTAGCAAGCTTATGTTTGATGCTGGATACTTTCCACCAACACCAGATTACATTAAACCTTAAGAAGTGCACATTCCTCGTTCCCTTTGGAAACCTGCCGAGCAATGTGGTCTACAAACAAGGACTGACGGTTGACCCTACGAAGATTGTCATTATCCTCAATTTGGAAGCACTGCGAAGTGTTAAACAACTGTGAGCTACCTTGGGACACACTCCACACTATAGGAAGTTCATCAAAAGTTATGCCAAAATAACCACACCGATGGAAAAGTTATTGAGAAAATATGTTACATATTTTTGGAATGATGATTGCATGAAGATTTTGGATGTCCTAAAGTGGAAACTAGCCTCCATGCCAATCTTGGTCTTCCTGCAATGGGACGTGGAATTTCATGTACATGTTAATGGATCGTGTATCATATTAGGAGTTGTACTCACATAGGAGGGTGCAGAGGGTGTGGATCACCTGATCGCATTTGTGAGTCAAAGACTATCCAAAGCAGAAAAGAACTATTCTACCAATAAACTTGAGGGTTTGGCAATGGCGTATGTGCTCCAAAAATACCAACACTATTTAATGGGAGGACATTTCAAGATGTATACCGACCATCCCACATTGAAATACCTGATGAACAAGCCTGTGTTGGGGGGCGCATATGCAGATGACTTTTACTGTTTCAAGAATATGATTTTGGGGTCATACTTAAGCCAGGACACTTGAATTCAAGACCAAACCACTTGTCACGAATTGAGATGGGCGAGGAACCAACAAATTTGGAGGAGGGACTACCTGATGCACAACTTTTTGTAGTGTGCCTTACGAATGGACACTTCGAAGATATAATCCATTTTCTAACAACAGGAGCTGTGTCGAAGGAGTACTCAATCCAACAAAAGAAGGAATTGGTGGTGCATGCGACAAACTTTTCTGTCATTGCAAGGCACCTCTACAAGATGGGAAATGATGAGATATTACGAAGATATGTACCTAAATTTGAACAAGGTCAGATCCTTGTGGAAGCACATGGGCGTGATGCGGGAGGACACCATGCAGGATGCGCAACCACACAAAAGATTCTTCATGCAAGGCTGTGGTGGGTGACCATGCACTAGGATTCGAAAGCACACTGTAAGGCTTGCGATATATGTTAAAGGATGGGGGAACCATCACAAAGGGACGTGATGACACTAAATCTCCAACTGACACTGCATCCATTTGAGAAGTGGGCAATCGACTTTGTGGGCCCAATCAAACCTTAGGGAAAGACGGGGGTGCGCTACATCATCACTACGATGGGATACCTGACACGACTGGCAGAATCACAACTGATCAAGGACTGCACAACTTCTACGATTGCAAAGTTTTTGCTTGAAAATTTGTTGGCACGATTTAGCTGTCCAAAAATCCTAATGAGTGATCACGGGACACATTTCTTGAATGAAACCATCAACACGCTCACAGAAGAGTTCCAAGTTTATCACCAGAAAAGTACACTATACCACCCACAAGCCAATGGAACAGTAGAATCATTCAATAAAATACTAGAGACTGCACTAACCAAAGTATGTAACACAGAATGGGAAGACTGGGACCTATGCATACCCACTATGTTATGGGCGTATAGGACAACATGAAAGAAATTGACGGGGTAGACACCATTCTGGTTGGTCTATTGTATGGAAGCAGTCATGCCGATGGAATACATCGTCCCCAGTCTGTGAATAACAGCACTCATAGGCCTGAAGAACCGTGAAGCTCTAGAAGAAAGGCTCGCATAATTAGAAGAGCTCGAGGAAGAAGGGTTTCTGGCCAAATTTCACCAGTAGGTATAAAAATAGAGTGAAACATCATAGTACGACCACCATATCAAGTTGTGCACCTTCAAGGTAAATGACTTGGTAATATTGTATGATAGCAAGTTTGAAAAATTTCTAGGAAAATTTAGAATGCACTGGCTAGGACCATATGTGGTAAAATAGGTCACCAACGGAGGTGTGGTCTAGCTAGTCAAACTCAATGGAGAACCTTTCCCAGGCAAGGTCAATGACAACCACTTGAAACGCTACATAGGTGGGCCAACTCTCTGACTAATCAACTGAAGCACAGTCTTTGTGGCCCAAGGAGCTGGACAAGGGTGCAGGACTATAAACAAAATAACCAAAATCCAGTACCAAAGAAAAGACATGAGTCAGACACAGATGATTTAGGAGCAAGAATGTAGCAAATCTAGTAGACTACATATCAACATGCCACGGACCTTAGAGAAGAAAAGAATGGTTGGAAAGGATCCATGCCAAGATCACCGCATCAGCAGAGTGACTCAAGACGAGTATCGATGATTGTGTTGGGGGGCTGTTGGGAATGGGATCCCTGCAACATGTTTTTGGGGCTCAAAGCCCAAGTTTTGGTCAATTATATTGTAAAACTTGGCTAACTGTGGGTGTGGGGCGGGAAATTTAAGATGAGTCATAGGGTTGTCCACCCTAAAATATTGTAATTTAATGTAAAGTTGAATTGGCCTACCCATGGTCCATGGACCATGGGATTGTATAAATAGAGCGAGGCTATAAGTTGTGGAAAAGGAAGTATTGAGAGATAGAATAGCGAAGGCATGGTTTGAGGGTAGAGTTGAATCGAAAGTGTACTCAGTCATAGTAGTAGGAAGAGGCTCTGCAGCTGAGTGCACAGAGGCCTAGTAGAGTCCGCAGCTGAGTGTGTGAACCCCTACAACTGAGTGTGCAAGGTAGAGTTGGTTCTATACTTTGGATTAAAAGTTAATAAAGAGAAGTTTACACTATGCATCTATTCTTGAATTTGTATTTTGATGTTATGCATTGCTTTTACTCTGTTTACTTATTGCACTGAATTGATGAATACCTATATGAATGCTTATATATGAAAATAGTCTATTAATAAGATAATAGAGCCTAATTATGGAAGACTTGGGTAAATAACAATGGTCGCGTTGCGGCTAGAACTGCGTGAAGATAGTATCATAGGGCGCGGGGTGCCCACTGATGCATGTACCCAAGTAAGTGCAAATGTTGGACCACCTAGCAATCACCTCCTATCAGAAATCCCCAGGGTGCGGAAACCTGGCTCTATCACCCTCCCATACTACTTCGGGTGAGACCTCAATCCGTGCTCCGTGGACTATTGCCGAAAGAGCCAGTAGTACTGGGATTTGGTTGGCTAAATCACTTCAAAACCTGGGTCGGGCACCACTAAGCCAACAAATGGTTCTATTGCTAGGACCAGGATATGCATAAGGGATGTCTGATGTCATGCCACTAGAACCCAACAAAGGAGGAAAATGAAGAGTGGTTGGACAAGAAGGTTCATGAGTTCATGACACCGGAAAACAGAACTCCACAAGTATCGAAGGAAAAGTGGTTGGAGCACTACGTGTATATGGAAATCCACGGGATTTTCTTTGCAGTCTTTCCTTCTAAGCTATATCAGTGGGTCGCAAAGTTAGCTGACAGCCAGGGAAGGTGTAGGCTCGACAAACCAATAGTGTGGACTCTAGAATTAGTGTGCAAACTAGAAGCAACAGAAGATAAGATCACACGAGCTATGGACCATTGGCTCGATCGGATAATAAGGGGATTTATCACTGAGTTTGCGGTAGACACAGCTGTGAGGTATAGTGAGGAAGAGCGATGCTTTCTCAAAGGATCAGGAGGTAAGTATATTAAATCTATGAATACATGGATTAAGATGCTATTGTGTGAAAAAATGGTCATGTGAATACATTAATGTTTGGGACTATGTGGAGTAGAAAGATCTACAAAAGTAGGTAAGAATTAAAAATAGTCCCTTAATTTCACCTTCATGAGAGAGCGAAGAAGAGTTCGCTAAGGGCTCTCCAAGAAGCATGGTCATCTTGATAAGGCAACACATTCCGCAGTTACCACCTCCACCCACACTACCACTTGCTTCACCTCCCTCACTTCCATCTCCACCCACTCCACCTCCACCACCTCCATGGTTTAGTATGGCGAGCGCGATCAAACTACCAGTATTTCGAGGAGTAGGGAATGAAGATCTAGACCAATTTTGATTCATGGTAAGAGCACTATCGAAAGCACAAGGTGTCACAGATGACAATATTAAGAAGGCTACATTGGTGAGTGCACTACAGGATCGCACATTAGCATGGCATATCAAGCATTCTAACAACCACCCAAATGCAGGGATAGCAGAGATCCAGAATACGCTGAACAGGGAATTTAGTAGGCTAAATTCATAAACACAATCAATCCTTGGGTCTAAGGAAATCATGATGCTCCCAGGCTAGACTCCCTGGGATCTGGATTAACGGTTGAAGAGTATGAACCATAAAGCCAATATGACATTGACAGATGGACAACATCGTGCACGGTTTGTAGCATCTCTAACACCACACTTGAGGATGGCACTCTCACAACAAAAGCTTTCCACTCAAGCCAAAGTGTTGGAAATGGTAATGAGATTACATGAGACCCCGATACAAGACCCTAGGTTGGGTGTTCAACAAATCCACGTGCAACTACAAAATATATGTTTGGAAATGCAAAGTTTCAAGCAGGATAGGGCACCACGGCTAGAGGCATGCAAGGAAGTATGGTGCATAAAATGCAAAGGCCAGGGCCATGACAAGGATCAGTGTCCCATGTTTGCGAACTACTTGGCAGGAGGAGGGCCAATGTCGTTGAGACCAGAGGCATAGGAAGGGCCTAGTGTGGCACCCGCTTTATGGTGCGTGATTTGTTGGATAGGAGGGAACACACTACAGATAATTGTCATTTGTTGCAAGAGTATACATAGACACCCTAGCAATTGTTTTGTAATTTTTGTAGGTCTGTAGGCCACGATGAGTTCACTTACCGTAGTTACAAGCTAATGATGGACTGAACCCCTACCTATAGGATGCAGACCAAAATGAGAGCCATCGACCCATATGTCGGGATGGCATGTGCTGGATTTCAGGGGTGAGGCCAAGGACGAGGTGGAATGGGACCTAGAAGGTGCCACAAAAAATTAATCTATTACAATTGTGGAGGACCAGGGCACTATGCCCGCGATTGTACCACCCCGATGAGGATATCTTGTTCATATTGTGCTCGGTTTGATCATGAAACAATAGAATTTCCCATGTTCATCACAAGGATGAATGAAAAATGGGTATTTTAGCCTCCCCCAACTCAGAATATACAAATGCTAAGGTTTGAGTTGTGCAAAGAGGACCTGAATGGAAACATGATGCTCAGAAGTAATACAGCCACGGGAGAGGATACGGGGAAGCAGCCAAAGGAAAGTATGTGGGTTCGCAAGGCTCCTACAAAGGAAACCGAGTTTGACTTAGAATGTGCAAAGGAGACATTCATGGAAGCTAAGAAGAGCTTCATGGAGGCCTCCACTTTAGATAGGAAGGATCAAGTAGAGCCAGGAATGGATCCTTCAATGCTCACTACCTTTCTGGAGACATGCATGAAACTATTGCACGACAGAAAGGCAGTTAAAGGAATACAGGAGCTAATCACCAGGTTCAGGGTCAGGAGAACTGTGCGTAGTCCGGAAATTAGGGAAGCATACATTGTGCACTAGAAGGGAAATGAGGTTGACTGCACAAATTGGTGAGTATGAAATGGATCAGGTAATCCTGGATCTAGGTTCAGAGGCGAATGTATTACTGAAGCAAAAATGGGAATGCATGGATAGGCCCACGTTACAATGGTCCCCTATTCAATTACGAATGGTGAACCAACAAAATATTTTTCCCATGGGGAGGTTGCAAGGGGTAACAATTGATATTGAAGGCGTGAGCGCGCATGAGGATTTTGAAGTAATAGAGATTGTTGATGATAGAAATACCTATCTCACACTATTAGGAATAGACTAGGCCACCAATACGAACAGAGTCATCAAGCTAAAGAAGCATAAGATGATCTTTGAGAAAAATTCATTACGTGTAGTAGTCCCACTAGAACTAGACCCAGCAGAAGGAGGATGCTACAGTAAACCAGTGCATGACGATGATAGCAACAATGATCTTAACTATATTTATACAAAATAACTACGTGAGACCAAGATTGGGTGAATTCAACTGTAGATGGGAGAATCTTGTGGGAGCTCAAAAGTTCCTGCACTTCAGATTTAGATGAATAAGTAGAGTGATGGCAGAATCAATTACATGAAGTAACAATGCTAAATTGCAACATGATGGTTATACCACTACGGTGCGTGACAATAGAGGCAAGAGAGTTGCTGACATATGATGGATTGATAGTAGTGGATGAATTCCTGAGTAAATTTGAAAGCGCAGTACTGGAACAATAGTGGTTCAATGCGTTTAAGTGGGCATTGCACGCAACACCCTCATGATGGTGGAGTACACATCAAGGAAATTTTGAGGACTAGCGCGGATGTAGAAGGATGATGCACCTATGGTTTGGGAAACCACAACTATGATTAGAAGACAAATACAATGGATGAGATGACCCACACACGCACCTTGTGAAATGGACCAAGGTCTATGGGGAAGAACCACAGCTTGAATGGGTACACTTATTCTATCATACCCTAGATGTCATACCCATGAATTGGTATACCGAGACAAAAATCCGACATGGTATGGGAAAATGGGATGTCTTCTGCGAGGGATTTTTGTTAACATTCACATTTGAAGACTGGTAGTCGAATACTGTTGACAATGGGTTGCAAGCAGTAAAAGCTGCCATCTTGAAAATACCACAGGAGCAATTGGAAATGCTTCAACCAGTATGGGCAACCTAGTTAAGTAGCGCCCTAGAATGTTATAACATACAGGTGGACAAGGATGATGACGACCCCAGAAATATTAATATTCCAAAAATTGAAGGCTATCACGAGGTTCGACGACCATCAACTGAGGATCCCAACATCACCGCACCTCTAAAAACAAAGCAGGTAAACGTTGGCACCGAAGAAGAGCCGAAGTATGTGATGCTTGGGGACTATTGGGACAATCCTATGGTAGATAAGATCATTGAGTTGCTTCACGAATACCAAGACTTGTTCCCGACCAAAATCACGGACTTAAAAGGGATCATTGGCAACTTAAGGATGATGAAGATCACTCTGAAGACAGACGTGGAGCTAGTTAAGCAGCGCCCTTACCGCTTGAACCCAAAGTATAAAGAAAAGGTTTGCGATGAATTAGACAAAATGCTCACAGCCAGAATTATTGAACCAATGGAAGAATCCAATTGGGGGAGTCCTATGGTAGTGCAGGAGAAAAAACAGAAAGGAAAAATAAGAATATGCATGGACCTTAGGAAGCTTAATGACACTTCTGTTCATGATCCATTCCCGACACCATTCACAAATGAAGTATTGTAGAATGTTGGTAGTCAAGAAGCTTACTCATTCATGGATGGCTTCTTAGGGTACCATTTGATCAAGATCACATCGAAAGATAGGAGAAAAACAACCTTCGCAACAGAATGGGGCTACTTTTAGTACATTGTTATGCGCTTTTGACTGAATAATGCGCTAGCAATATTTTTGCGCATAGTGGTGGTAACATTCAAAGAATACATCCACAAGTTCTTGGACGTCTATCTAGATTATTGGACTGTCTTTGGATTAGTTAAACACCATGTAGCAAGCTTACATTTGATGTTGGATACTTGCCGCCAACACCAAATTGTGTTGAACCTTAAGAAGTGCACATTCCTTGTTCCCTTTGGAAACCTGCTAGGACATGTGGTCTACAAACAAGGACTAATGGTTGACCTCTCAAATGTTGTTGTTATCCTTAATTTGGAAGAACCACAAAGTGTTAAACAACTGTGAGCTACCTTGGGACACACTTGATACCATAGGAAGTTCATCGAAATTTATGCCCAAATAACCGCACCAATGGAAAAGCTATTGAAAAAATATGTTACATATTTTTGGAATGATGATTGCATGAAGAGTTTGGATGTCCTAAAGGGGAAACTAGCCTCCGTGCCAATCTTGGTCTTGCCGAAATGGGATCTGGAATTTCATGTACATGTTGATGCATTGTGTATCACATTAGGAGCCATACTCACATAGGAGAACGTGGAGGGTGTGGATCACCCAATCACATTTGCGATTCGAAGACTATCCAAACCAAAAAAGAACTATTCTGCCACCGAATGCGAGGGGTTGGCAATGGTGTATGTGCTCCAAAAATACCGACACTATTTACTGGGAGGAAATTTCAAGATGTATACCAACCATTCCGCATTGAAATACTTGGTGAATAAGCCTTTGTTGGGGGGCGCATATGCAGATGTATTTTAATATTTCAAGAATATGATTTTGAGGTCATAGTAAAGCCGTGATGCTTGAATGCAGGACTAGACCACTTGTCACGAATTGAGACGGGCAAGGAACAAATAAATTTCGATGAGGGACTACTTGATGCACAGCTCTTTGCAATGCATGCTTTGAACAGACACGTTGAAGATATAATCCATTTTCTAACAATAGGAACTACGCCGAATGAGTACTCAATCCAACAGAAGTAGGAAATGGTGGTGCGTACGGTGGACTTTTCTATCACTGTAGGGCACCTCTACAAGATGGGCAATGATAAGATATTGTGAAGATACGTACCTGAATTTGAACAAGGTTAGATCCTCACAGAAGCACATGGGTGTGCTACGAGAGGACACTATGTAGGAAGCACGACCACACAAAATATTCTTCATGAAGGGCTATGGTGGCTGACCCAGCACTAGGATTCAAAAGCACACTGTAACGCCTGCGATATATGTCAAAGTATAGGGAAACCATCATGAAGGGATGCGATGCCACTAAATCCCCAAATGACACTGTAGCCATTTGAGAAGTGCACAGTCAACTTTGTAGGCCCAATCAAACCTTAGGGAAAGATAGGGCGAGCTACGTCATCACTACAATGGAGTACTTGACACGATGGGCGAAAGCATAGCCAGTCAAGGACTGCGCAGCCACTACGATTGCAAAGTTTTTGTTCGAAAATGTGTTGACATGATTTAGCTGTCCGAAAATCCTAATGAGCAATTGCGAGACACATTTCTTAAATGAAACAATCAGCACACTCATAGAAGAGTTCCAAGTCTATCACCAAGAAAGTACATCGTACCACCCATAGGGCAATGGAACAATAGAAGCATTCAATAAAATACTGGAGACTGTACTGACCAAAGTATGTAACGTGCAACAGGACGACTGGGACCTGCGCATACCCACTGTATTATGGGCATATAGGACAACATGCAAGCAATTGATGGGACAGACACCATTCTTGTTGGTCTATGGTACAAAAGGAGTCATGCTGATGGAATACATCATCCCTGGTCTGCGACTAGTAGCACTCACAGGCCTAATGGACCGCGAAGTTCTAGAAGAAATGCTTTCTCAATTAGCAGAACTCGAGGAAGAATAATTTATGGTTGGATTTCACTAGTAGGTACAAAAGTAGCGTGAGAAAGCCTGGCATGACTGCCATATCAAGTTTTGCACCTTCAAGGTAAACAACTTGGTACTACTGTAAGTTTGAAAAAATTCTAGGAAATTTCAGAATGCATTGGCTGGGACCATATGTGGTAAAAGAGGTCACCGATGGTGGCGCAATCCATTGAGTCAAACTTGATGGAGAACCTTTCCTAGGAAAGGTCAACAACAGCCACTTGAAACCCTACATGGGTGGGACTATAAAAACAAGTACTTGAAGCTAGTACCAAGGAAGAGACATGAGTTAGATATGGATGATTCAGGAGCAGGAATGTAGCAATATCACTGCACCAACAGAGTGACTCGGGATGAGTCACGATGATTCTGTTGAGGTCCTATTGGGCATGGGATCCCCCGCAGCATGTTTTTGGGGCTTTGGTCAATTATATTGTAAAACTCTATGAATTGTGGGTGCGAGGTGCGAAGTCTAGGATGAGTCATAGGGTTATCCACCCTAAAATATTGTAATTTAATGTAAAGTTGAGTCAGCCTACCGATGTTCCATGGACCATGGGATTGTATAAATAGAGTGAGGCTCTAAGTTGTGAAATAGGAAGTATTGAGAGATAGAATAGTGAAGGCATGGTTCAAGGGTAGAGTTTAATCAGAAGTGTACTGGGTCATAGTAGTAGGAAGAGGCTCTGCAGCTGAGTGCGAAGAGGCCTACTAAAGTCTGCAGTTGAGTGTGCAGACCCTGTAGCTGAGTGCATAAGGCAGAGTCAAGTCTCTACTTGGGATTGAAAGTTAATAAAGAGAAGTTTACTCTGTGTATCTGTTCTTGAATCCGTATTTTTTTTATGCATTACTTTTACTCTGTTTACTTACTGCATGCAATTGATGAATACCTATATGAATTCTTATATATGAAAACAATCTAAGTAATCAGCTAATAAAGTCTAATTAAAGAAGACTTGGGTAAATAACAATGGTCGCACTATGGCTAGAACTGCGCAAAGACAGTATCGTAGGGCGGGGGGTGCCCGCTGATGTGCGTAGCACAGTAAGTGTGAAGGTTGGACCACACCTCCTAGCAGACATCCCCAGGGTGTGGAAACTTGGTTTTAGCATCCTCGCATACTACTTCAGGTGAGACCTCAATCCACACTCCATGGACTATTGCCGAAAGCGCTAGTAGTACCGGTATTTGCTTGGCTAAACCACTTAAGAACCTAGATTAGGCCCCACTAAGTCAACAAGTTGTACATGAAATAAATACTTATCTGAACGCTAACCATGTTAGACAACGATTAAATCCTATACATCCATGAAAAGCTGTCGCTATCAAAATTGAGGTTGAAAAATTGTTGAAAGCAAGATTCATTTACCCCATTCCTTTGACTGATTGGCTATCAAACACTGTACCTGTTAATAAAAAAACAAGGAACTATTGGCATATGTGTTGATTACAAAGATATTAATAAAACTTGTCCTAAGGATAATTATCCAAATTCGTATATCGACGAAATTGTTGATAACTCTGTCAGGAATGAAATTTTTTCATTTATGGATGGATTTTTTGTCTACAATCAAATAAACATAGTCATTTCTGATTAGTACAAAAGTGTGTTTATAGGCCCATGGGGAACTTTTTCTTATCTCAAACTCCCTTTTGGCCTGAACAATGCTGGCACAACCTTTCAATGAGAAATTCCTTATGCATTCCATGATATTAAGAATATTTTTCAACCCTATTTAGATGACCTGCCAACTCGTTCAATGAAAAGGCAAGATCACCCACTGCACTTAAAAACAATTTCAATTAGGAGTAGGCATTACAATATTCGCTTGAATCCAAACAAATGTGTCTTTTGTGTACAATCATGTTGACTTCTAGGTTTCATCATTTTGAAAGAAGGAATTTGTGCTGAACCCCTCAAGGTGGAAGAGATTCTGAATTTTGCTGCTCCTTCTAGCCTTACACAACTCCAAAGTTTACAAGAGAAAGAAAACTTTTTGCGTAGATTCATACACAATTATGCCGAACCAACCCATGGTTTTAATCGACTATTAAAAAAGGGCGTTCCATTTTTTTGGGAGGAGCTTGCTGATAACACTTTTGATGCATTAAAACATGCACTGACCAATGCAACGTTACTACATCCACCTAATTATCATCGAGATTATTTTTTGAACTTAGCTGCATCCGATGCCACTATTGGCATGGTGTTAGTGTAAGAGGATGATTCTATCAGCGAACATGTGATTTATTATTTGAGTATAAATCTCACTAAAACAAGGACTAAATATTCACATGTTGAGAAGCTAGCCTTGGCAGTTGTTCAACGATTCTATCACTATACACTTCTCCAAAAAACAACTATCATTTCTAATTGCCACCCTATCATGTATATTCTCACTAAGCAATTTCTAGGACGAAAATGTTCCTAGTGGATTGTTATATTACAAGAGTTTGATTTAGAATTTGAAAAATCTAAATCAAAGAAATCTTTGGTTTTTGCCGAACTATTGTGTGACTTTGCTCATACTGATATATAAACTATAGCAGAAGATTCCTTCGCTGATGAATCTCTATTTCTTATTAGTACATGATATCAGTGGTATGGAGATATCATTATATATCTCCAAACACAAACTTTTAGGCCTGAGTTATCTAAAACTGATTGTCGTTGAATCTAATAAGAATCCCAACAATACAATATTATTGGTGACACTATTTACTATCGCAGTACTGATTCTATATTTCGACGTTGTTTGACTCTCCAAGAGAGCGAAAAAAATTAAATGACATCCATTCTAGAGAATGTGGCGGTAATATGTCTAGATATGTTACTACCCAAAAGATGTTATGTTCTGGTTATTTTTGGCCTTCAATGTTTAAGGATGCATTACTACAGTCCACAAATGCCATATTTTCCAAATCTATGATCGCAAAATGTGAACACCACTATCTCCTCTTCACCCTATCATAGTTGTCGATCCTTTTGACAAATGGGGCATCGTTTTCATCCTTCCAGATGATTACTTTATGAAATGCGTTGAGGTGATGACTACATATAGAGATGATGAAAAAAATACAATAGGTTTCATTTTCAATCATGAGATTTCTGAGATTGGTATCCCATAAGTTATTATTACATACCATGGTAGTCATTTTCGTAGTTTTATGATGATCGAAATATCTGCATAGCTCGACCTATGCCATGATAGCTCTCCTCCTTACCATCCACAAGCTAATGGTCAGATTTAAGCCATCACTAAATTTTTAACCAAATCTGGTTAAACAGATAGTCAATATTCATAATGGGAGCTGGCATTTGATGCTCTTTTCAGCACTATGGGCTTACTGTACTATTTCACAAACATCAATAAGTTTTACTCCTTTCCAACTTGTTTATGGTTTGGAAGTAGCGTTACCCATTGAATGTGAAATCCCATCCCTGAAAATAGCTATATAATTACTGCCTTCTACCTTTGTAGACAAAGAATGTTTTGTACATTTAGCATGTTTAGATGAAAATGATCGTGATGTTATACTGGCTAGCAAAGCTTACAAAAAACACTTCAAAGTTGAATTCGATAAAAACATTTTCCTCATTCATATTCAAAAGGTGACATAGTCTTCGTTTATGATTAATCTCATGAAAAATTAGGCACAGGAAAGCTGAAACCCATGCAGCATGGCCCTTACATCATAAAAAGTGTATTAGCTAAAGGAGCCTATGAGCTATTTGATTATGATGGTATGTTGGAAATAATACTTTGGGGGGGGGGGGGTGAATCAATATTATCAAGTCAATATAACTTTTTCATTTCCATATTAAGATTCATATACGCTACTTCAGTTAAGGCAAACCACGTGTATATGCAACTATGTGTAATGCAAGAAGTGTATATCCAGTAAACTTATGATTCAGTTAGTTGATCCTTAATGAGTGAATCAGAACATTATTAAACATATGAACAATAAACAGGAGAAGTAAAATAGAATAGATCATCACACACAAGAAGCACACATGAACACCATGATGTAAGGTGGAAACCCAATGTGGGTGAAAACCACCTGCTGCAAGTTGTCTCAATCTTCCTTTTAATAAGGAACTTCTTTTTACAATAGTTCTGTATTGGTGCAATCTTATACCAGTACACAGGCTTCTACTTGTAGAAGGATAAAACCTTCTCTCGTTCTCCAGACTCTCCTGGAAGGGAGCTACAACCCCCTTAGCTCTTGTACTAGCTGATCCATTTACTAGTACGTAGGTGTTGGCCTACTAAAATTCTCCAACCTTTACTCGTTTTCTAGCTTCTACTGGAAGGGAGCTACCACCCACTTAGCTCTTGTACTAGCTAATGTACTAGTACATAGGTGCCGACCTACAGAAGGCTACAACTTTCTCTTTCTTCCTCCAAGTACCACGTTTCATACATTTTCAGACTAGATACTCTTGAGGCACAATACCATAATATGAAATGCCACATTTCATCCAATTTTCATATTGGACCCATCAATATCATTGAAGCACACAATCAATCAATACTACCATCATCAATCTCTGAATCACCAAATACTGAATCACTAAAACCCTGTCAACAAAATGTAGTCACTAGAACACAGAGCAGAACACTGAACTCTGCAACAATATTCTGAACCAACTGTGTCATCAAAACTCATGCATCAGAGTGCATATGCTACTTGGAAGTGCCAAACCAGCATGTATATGCAACTTCACTAAAGAGAACCAGCGTACATGTCATTAGTTACTTATTCATAACTTTGCTGTACTTCCTGACTTCAGACATACCAAGATGATTACATATACAAAGATAATATGTATGTTAGTAACTAGATCTAGTTCATCAGATCACATAAAGATAAGTCATTCTGATCCTGATCCATTATAGATCTCATCCATCAATACTGAAGCTAAACATAATCAACCAATCTAAATATGCAGTATACTGACACCAATAAACAGTCATCAGAACTCATCAACAACTAGAAACACCTGTAACTTCATACATCATAGCTCATATGGTATACGCTACTTGGATATATCTAACCTGCGTATGTACGTGCTTCTATCTTAGTCAACCAGTGTATACATCTATAAATATTCATTCATGAGTTGCAGCTATTTCAAAGTTAAGTTATACCGATATCAGAACATTACATGAGTCAGTATGCAGATCTAGAATAAACATGATCAAACCATATAGAGATGATTCATTCCAAGCCATTAGATCCTGATCTATCCATAGATCTTGTTCTCCATCAACCGCTTAGATTCCTCCTTAGCTTAGATCAAGCAAGGCATGATGAACCCATAACCTGCATACTAGATCTCATACTTCATCAGATATACAAGACTTTCTCAATACCTTTGCCTAATGATCTTCTCCTCCTTTTATAGTCTTAGGCCTTACTCAATACCATGGTCCAAAACCATAAATAATCAATACCTTGAACCAAATACCTGGGTTCAACACTTTAGACGAGATACCATGGTCCAAAACCATAGATCCAAATACCAAGGACTAAATACCATGGACCAACCATTAATTTTCCCTTGTATATGCGCTTTTATCTACATGAAAGTGTGTGCATATGCATACATGACTTTTTATCAGCAATCCCACGTGTATATGCACCTTTGTATATAGTGAACCTGCGTATATAATTTTCTTTCTTCATTCTTGTAGTCTAATCATCAATTCCTTGCTACTGACCTACTGAACTTTGATCTGTCATTTGTGTGAGTTGTCATTGTTCATTACATCTGAACTGATTCCTTTGAGCTATTCTGCATCCCATGTATTCTGTCACATCTGATATCTCTTTTGTAGATTCATTTAGTTATATATAAATGAGTTGTTCTTCTATGAGTGGGTTTCCATCAAGTAAAATACATGCATCATAATGCCAACGATCTCCCCCTTTGGACTTGATGGAAACAACACCAAATCACTCTCCCCCTTTGACATCAAGGATAAAGGGTGGACCAAGATATTCTATTTCCTTGATAAACATTCCGCTGTCCATACTCCTCCTGAGTACCTACTGAAATCTCTGAATGAGCTCCCCCTTTGTACATGCCAAGGTGTACCAATCTGACCATGCTCCCTCTCAGTACATGCTGAAGTCTCTGCTCTGGTGAAGTGTGTTGTTCATGCTCCCTCTAACTATAATCAAGGCCTTGTTGTGCTGTACAACAACCCCCCATTTCATAAAATTTTATCTTTAACTATAATACGAAATGGGTCCCTTTTTAGATTTATGAATAAAATTGGTATCAACTCATCCTTCATCAAAAGGTCCAAAAGAAACAATACATTATAAACCTTTCGAATAAACATAAATCAGTCTTATAGAATAAATACATAATTCTTTATTATTGCGATAAAGTAATCACAAGATCACATATCGCAACAAAAAGGGATGCATAACGAAAAGACCCATTGGTTAACCCCGATCCGATAAGTGAATAACTATCGGATATCGGGAAAGCCAAGAAAGTGTAACAAAAGGCCCTCTCACTTTTCTCTGATGCGATATTGCTATTGGAAATCAGGGAATGTAGCTCACACATGTTAAAGACACCTTTTAAATCTCCTGATGCGAATAAGATGTATCACCATCGGGGATCGGGGATTTTGCAATGACACAAATATTACCACTCAAGCATTTCCCGATTCTGATTGCGATAAATCTAAGCGCGAATTTCAAAAAAGATTGAAAAGGCTTGGGTATATTATGTTAGATTATTATTATTAAAGGCCTTCCCATTCCCAATAGCGATTCACTTATGATTATCCGCCAAAAATCAAAGGCACGCTTGAATGAATTATTCGGCGAATAAACGATATGACGGACGTTTAAATGATTGACAGGTTAAAGTGGCCAATTAATGGAGCAGTTATGCCGAGATCTCCTTAGATATTGTATCTGCGGCAATATTATTTTAATCCTCCATTATTCGTTAATTGATATAACTCTTCCATATTTGGTTTGCACCACCTATTCTCTGTATTACGTTCATTTTATCTCTTGCACAGAGCTTTGCCTAAGCAACAAATTCAAGCCAAATGGGGAAGAAATCCAAGAGATTTGCAGCAGCTTCAACTCCCGCAGTAACAGGACAATCTACCGCTGATCCAGAACCAAGCAAGAAAGGATTGATTTCAGACACTACCTGTCTTGGCCTCAACAACACTAGCTGGCAAAGCATCTATAATCTAGTTGAAGATGAAGAGCCTGAAATGGTATCAGTGCAAGCTACTACAGATTCAACCAAAAAGTCAGAGGCTACCCTAAAGGATTTAGCTGACTCCTATCTACACCAAATAGCAGCTCGAGAGAAAATTCTTTCGTATGCAGATGTAGTGTGGTGGGAAGTTGAGGAAATCCCTGTTACGAATAAAACATTTTTCACAGTCAACGAGAGAGTCTTCGGATCGTTTCAACCTAATGATTTGAGAAAAATGTACCACTTGCCTGAACCACAGAAGAAATACAACAAATCATTTCTAGAGAGGTTCAGGAGTGAGAATGAAACTGAATTAGCACCTGTTCGGGAATGGAGACAGAACCCCACAAGGCACAAGCATGAATCTTCGGGTAAGTACTCTGTCGATTCATTATGTTCTCCTTATTGTTATGTTGGGGTGATGATGTGTAGGATTTGGGGATTACATGATTCCTCTAAATTATCAATTGAAATGGTTCCTTTAATGGAAGCAGCAGTCAATAGTGAGATAATGGATTGGGGAAATATATTATCTGATAAATTCACCATTGCTATTCTTGAGTTTATAAATAAAACTCGCATCACCGATAGGTCTATTCCTCTATTTTATTATAGTGCCTATATTTTAGATACTCATTGTTTCAACTCTGAATTTCGTGTGCTGGGGTGGAGATGGACTCCACAAGACCCCATGCTGATTCACATTTATCACCATAAGTTGTGGAAAGCACATTATGAGGACCACCTGTATCAAGTTTGTAATGGTTTTCTGTCGCCCATTTACTATGCCATTTTTGACAAGCCAGCTCCGAAGGTTTCTTCACAAAGCAGAGATTGACCTAACTACTCTAGGAAACTAGTTCGGAGAGGATAAATTCACATACATAAGAGTTTTCGGCAGCCTTTCCAGGCCTCATGTCCTTCCCTTGTACATACTCGACAAGCTATTGGCTAGAGAATTAGCCTATGAGATTACGTCCGCAGGAGCAACCAAGACTCTGAGGACTTCAAAGAAGCCGGTTTGGCCTCCTTTTCCTCTAAGGTGTGGTGTTTATACTCTGCATGACTAAAAGCATGTAGAGAAAGAAGCAGAAAAGATAAATATTCTAAATCTTGCCACCATTCCTAATAGGCGATTTGACCCAAGGAAAATCGTCTATAATGTACTTGAACAGGAAAAGCTCACAAAGTTTGATCATAAATAAGACGATTTTCATGACTTATTTTCTTTGGCAGAGTCATTATTTCAGGTCCAAACACTAGCTAAAATTAGATATAACAACGAAGGGTTAGTAGAATTCAATAAACTCAGAGAGCAGAGGTTGCAAACTCTGCCTCTAGATTTATTAGCTACTACCCCGACGACACAATCAAGCGAGCCTGAACAGCGACTCATCGAAAAACCCCCTGCTACATCAAAGATTCTTGAGACAGATAAAGAGAAAGAGTAGGAGGAAGTATAGAGGAAAGAGCGAGAGGAAATACAGGAGGAAGAGCAGAAAAAGGAGCAAGATAAGAGCAGCGAGAATGTCAATGTGGATACCCAGATTGATCCGAAATTGCTCCAAGAATGGCACCAATTTGACTCTACCATAAGCAATCTGGAAGGTCCAAAAGTTGTCGATACACCCAAAGCAACAGATACACAGGATACAGCATCAACATAGGTTCCAAGTGAAGGAACCAGCGGCCTACCTCCTAGTACAGACTTAGAAATAATTCCAAAGGATCCCTCGGATAAAATCATTTTGCAGGTGGAGGATATACCTCCATTAGATGTCTTTTACAACCCAAAACATAGGGCTGTAGTAAAGTGACAACAGAAAAGGAGAAGGCTTGATCAACCTTCCCTGTTTCTAGAACAAACAGAGATAGCCAATGTAGTTTGGAAAGAGGAGTTTGATCATTCTGATGACCTAACGAAGCTTTCCCAGTATGCCGGAGCCTATTCGGTGGCCACCATGGACAAGGCATCGGAAGTGAGTAATCTACTAAAAGAAAAAGACCAGACAATTATTTTGTTTTAAACACAGCTGTTGGAAGCACAACAAAAAGTTGAACAATTGGAATAGCAATTGTCAACACAACAATAATTAAATAATCAACTGAATAAGAAGTGAAGAAAAATAGAGAGTAGACTCAAGCGCGATTCAAAAGTAGAAAGAATTATCAGAAGCATTGGCAAAATTGAAGATGATGAATGAACTAATGGCGAAAATGAAAGATGAGCAAATTGCATAGTTATCACTTCAAATAGAGAAGTTCAAGAGTCTTCCACAACCTACCAATTTCAGAACAGAAGCACTACAGATTAATAAGGCATTGGTGACATAGATAAGATTGTTGTGTCATAATATTTCTCAGGTTGAGCCCCTTTGTGATATAACAACATCGATAATCAATAAATCAGTTGATGCTAGACAGGATTTAGAGCAGGCCGACGAGACCTTGACAAATTTTCTTACTTGGCAAGACACCAGTGAGGGACACGCAGCAAATCTACCCAAAATCCTAGAATCACATAAGGAAATCCTATTATTAGAATGGCAGTCCTTAGAATGGAAGTCTTAGTTCATGAAGGCAGAGAGAGAAGTTTCTAGATGTAAATTATCCACAAGTAACTTGATTGAATTAATCAATAACACTCTCTATTTATCTAATATGATTTCACAATGTACCCCAGGTAAATTGCTATCAGCTAAAACATTGGAGTAGGCATGTAATCAGGAGCTGGAAAAGAATGGAAGGTTAATCACAGGTATTCAAAGTTTAACTTGGGACACCTATTGGCTGTTCCTAGTAAAACCATACAGCCAGAGAGCCACCCTCAAGTGTTTAACAAATACAATCGGTTGTATCATTCCCAATATACACGATGCCACATACTCAGCTCAGCTCCATTCTCGTCTTAGTCGCCCTCCAGAATTGGAATCGATGCTTGCAATCTGCCAACTTAGATCAAAGGGAAAATAGCCAAAGTGATGAATCATTCTACCGACTACCAACAAACTTGCTGAGGAGAAGATATTCAAGATACAATTGTACCAATTAAATAGCATTTTATTTTTGTAGTCAGTTAGTTTAATTAAGTATTTATAGACCCTTTCATGCATTTAGAAAAGGTTCTCAGTTTTTGTATAAGACTCAAACCTGGAAGTTGCACTATTGTACTTCCGGTATATTTTTTATAAAGACTGGGCCAATTATTCCAAATTTTAACGAAGAAGCTTTTATGTGGATGTGGACTATTGCCTTGATATGAAAGTATCTCTGAGTTGAAAGAAGGAATTCGAATTGCGATTGATATTGGGAATGATTTACAGCACATATGGTACTACTATCTATGATCTGAATTCATTCTTTTATGCGAATTTTTATTTGATTACTCTTGCTATTATTGAATATATGTATGTGTTTTCAACAACATTCTTTATATTTTTCACTATTGGATGTTTAAAGGATGTTATTCTTTTAGTCATACATGTATCAGTAATATATCAAATATAAGTGTAACAATGTTTTATTAATTACTTTGTTCAACTATTTGAACAAAGCAATTATTATATGAATGAATGTCTTCGTTTATCAAATAGAGCCATCTATATGCTTATTTGTGAATAGAGATTATCCAACGTTGCACTTAGAAATAGAAATTTCCCAGGATAGAATAGTTATTCCTATTTTTTCTTTTTTAGATTAAATCATTCATCCATTACCATTTTATTAGAAAACTAATCACTCATCCATCCCCTTTTCTATTCATCATTGGGGAACTGGTCCCATTATCTCCAGCCGAAGCCACCACACCAAATGGAAAAGGAGCTGCATTAAGGTCCAGACCGAGTGGTTTTCCCCGATGTTGTTGCAACGATTTTCGAGGCATCAACAGGCCTGCAAAAAGATGTTCTACAAGAACATGACTCTGTCATAAATTACCTTCCTATCACCAAGGACTCATATATACATCCATCTCCCAACTCAGTGGGGTATACCAATATTGACTCATCCACCAAACCAAGTGTGGATATGCTAGATACCAAATGTTTATACATGACTACACTATTATATCATCCTTCCCATGCATAGTGGGGGTACAAATTACGTCATATGACCAAAAGGGATTCATCAAATGACTACAATAGATAGAGACAAACTATTACATCATGAGTCTTGATATGACCTTTACATGACATTTATAATAGAGACCAAACATCTAAATAGGATCATAATAGTCATCAGCAACTATCATACACAATGTATGATCTACTCCATAATCATCTGACAACAGCATCTAGACCAGCAACAAGGTATGTCTGCATCAACTCATCCTTTTGAATAGAATTCTACATATGACATACAAAATCATTCACATTATATCATATGTGAAAAACACCATAGCCATCTCATCAACATCAAGATCTGCATGATCCAAGTATCATCACATCGGAACATCTACATCGATCAACATATGTAAGTATCAACCTATCATCATATAGGTAAGAACTTATCATCATCATGTCTCCAAAAATGCAACTTTAACTAAACATTCATGTATCCAGCACTATGTATCTTGAGCTCAAGATCATTTGTCAAGACTTCTTGATATCATCAACAGCAACAATCCTTATCCATTCTGACTTAGTTACCGGAGAATCCACAATAAGAACCAATTTTTTCCAACGTTTCAAATCCCAACCGAGATCCATCATCAGGACCAATTGAATGCTTGATAGAAGAAGAGCTGATTTGAGAGATAAATAGTAAAGAGGAGAGAAAATTAAGATGAAGGTCGACTATCACTTTTTCTTTGATGAGAGGTCAGTCAATTTCATTTATTTATTCATTTTTTTTAATTCAATATTAATTGTAAAATTATTATAATAATACTAATAATAATTTTTATTAATATAATAATTAATACTAAAGTATTTAATAATATAAATTATTATATAATTAGAATTTTTATTATTAATATAATATATATAAATTAAATTATTATTAACATAAATTATAATTATTAATTATTAATTAAATTATTATAATAATTATATTTAATAATATTATTGGTTATATTGTATTAATATTTAATATTATTTAAATATAATATATTTAGTATAATAGTATTATTAGTGTTGAATTAGTATTAATATTTAAAATGAATTAATTTAATTAATTATTGTTATTGTATTAAAAATTGATATTAAACTAATATAAGAAATAATTAATAATAGCATTAATGATTTTATAATTATATTAGAATATAAAAAAATTTAATCGCTCATAAAAGTAGTAAATTTAATTTAATTAATTAATTAATTTGGTTATATATATATATATATAATATATTATATATAGTATTATTATAATTACTATTGTGAAAGATCAGAGAAGCTCTTGAAATTATCAAACACCCTCATAATCTCAACAGAGACAATGGGATGGAGATTAGTGGAAGCTGGCTTCCCCTAATCAAAGAAATTAAGGTCACCAACTCTTCTTAGTTTTAACCCTCCTTTTGAATCCTAAATAAATTAGTAACCTGGCTTTAATAAATTAAAATAATTATAATTATAATTAGTTCCTAATTAATCATTCACAATAGTAATTATATAATAACTATTCTTTTAATATATATATATATATATATAATAAAACAAATTAATTTATTAATTAAATTAAAATTTACTATTTTATTAGCAATTCTATATTTTTTTATATCTTGATATTATTATAAATCATTAATGCTAATTATTAATTATTAATTATTTCTTAATATAGTTTAATTAATTTTAGTATAATAGCAATAATTATTAACATTATTTCATTTTAATAATTTTAATATTAATTCAAAACCACTAATAATACTATTATTACTAAATATATTATATTTAATAAATATTAAATATTAATACAATATACCAAGATAATATTATTAATACTACTTATTATTATTATATTATTATTATTATTTTATTATATTATTATTACAATTATATTATTTAAATTTATTAAATCAGAGGAATCAAATAGTAAAATAGTTAATAATATTCTAATTTATAACAATCTAGAACATTTTTATATTAATAATTTTAAATATTAATACTAATTATTAGTAATTATTATATTAATAAAAATTATATAATTTTATTAATAAAATATTTAGAATTAATATTGATATTAAAAAAAAAATGAATAAATAAATGAAATTGGCCGACCTCTCATCAAAGAAAAATGTGATAGCCGATCTTCATCTTAATTTTCTCTCCTCTTTACTATTTATCTCTCAAATCATCTCTTCTATCAAGCATTCAATTGATCCTGATGATGGATCCCGGTTGGGATTTGGAACGTTTGGCAAAAATTGGTTCTTACTGTGGATTCTCCGGTAACTAAGTCAGAAGAAATAAGCCACAGATGTCTAAAATCTAGAATCCTTATCCACTTGAGCGCCAAGAACAATAGGAATCGTGCATCATAATTGTATTATATGATCTTTATGCATATGACGACAACAGCATATGAGTGACTCACCATCAAGTAATAAAGATGTGTATTCAAGCTTGTAATTCTCCTTATCCTTATCAAGATCACCACGTAAGCACCATATATGCATCATCAAAGAATCAACCACAATTCTGATCAACTATGTAACCCCAAGAATCATTAGAGATTTTGTCATGGACAACTCATAACCATATCATAGCAAGATGTATCATTTAGCCATATAGGCATCATCACTAAGGGCTATTAACCATAATGCCAACAATGCATTATTAAAAGCATATGCTCCCCCTGAACCTGTGCCATGTTGCTTATTGTTAGATCTGATCATACATATAACAAGAAGTATCATCATCCACAAGTTAAGATCAAATCATTTCTAAACATCTTACAAGTATCAAGACATTTCCACACAACATCAACAGATTGTAACCATTATGAAACAGAGCAAATAATGGACTGAATCATATTAGACCCCTTTTCCTGAGCCTGTCCCACTGCTTTTCCTCAAACTAACATATACGCGATTGTGCAGTGACCAAATCACGTATATACGCGGCTTCCTTTTATGAAACTTGCGTATGACATTTAGGATGATAAATTTTTGCAATTTTAGGTCCCTCTAAGTCTGTTATGTCTGTATATTGTGTTATGCCACATCTTTCTAATTGTACTTCCTTCTTCTTCCATATCTTGAAGTGTGATGATGATTTCTCCTTTTGGTATGGTGCCCGTACTTTTTTCCTGCATTCCTTTGCTGTATGTCCAAGCTTGTTACATGAATAACATCTTACATGTTTCATATTCCTTCTATAGCAATCAACAGCTCTGTGACCAAACATATTGCAAGAAAAGCAATATCCCTTAAAGTACCTAGAAGGTGATGATCTTTCTGAGTGATAGCCTTGAACCATTCTTCTTCTGCATCTAGATGCAACATGTCCAAGATTATGATATACATAACATTCAACATTATTCATTTGAGGAATTGGCTGACTATTATTTCCATAGCTAGCAATAAAAGATTTTCTTTGAAGAATTTCTTTCCTTGGTTGTTGATGGGATTGACCTCTCATCTCCTTGTTAAGCATTTCAGATTTAACATTAGAGTCCCTTGTCTTACTTTGTGAACTATATTCTCCTTCAACAAATTCATGAGAACCAAGACCTATTTTGATAGCAGGAGACCTTTAACTACTAAGAATGTCATCCAAGATCTTAGTACTATCTTGAAATCGTAAGAGCTTATCCTTTTCTTCTAAGTTATCTTTAAGAATATTTACCTCAACCTAATGTTGCTCCTCCTTTTCATGCTACTGCTTCTTCATGTTTTCTTCAGCTTTTCTTCCTTCTTCCAATTGATGTCTTAGTTCAAGAACTTCGTTTTCTTGTTTTTCAAGAGCTTGGACTAGTTCTTTATTCTGCCTTCTTGATTCTTCAAGATCTTCTTTTAGTAAGAGGATTGTAGCTTCAAGACTTTCATAGTAACTGGATCTATCTCTGAGTTTCTTGATTGTTGTGCTCCTTTCATTAACTTCATTTCTTAATGATGTCACTTCATTCTGCAACTTTTGACATTGATCTTCCTTGTCCTTGAATAAATTCCTTACCTTGTTTCCTTCCTCTAGTTGAGCTTTTAGTTTGGTAGCTTCTTCTTTGAAGGCACATTCCCTTTTGTTCAATAGATCTTGTTGATCTCTAATTTTTCTTGTGAGCCTTTTAAATTCTGCCTCTATTTGATATCTTTCTTGCCCACCCATAAGAGCAAATTCAATTGTTTCACTATCACTTTCATCATCTTCAAATGGATGGATAAATGTATCACCAGAGTATAACAAATTCATACCTGCTAGTTCTTTTGCTTGTTCATCTTCATTTTGAAGTGATTATGAATCTGAAGTGCTTCTTCCACATATTCCCCAATCGATTCTCCCATAGCCATATCTCTTCTAAGATGTCTTCTTCTTCTTAGACGCTTTCTTCTTAAGCTTCTTTCCCATTGATCTACGGATCTCCTTCAAGCGATCAATATTCTACCAAAGGACTTGCTCTGATACCAATTGTTGGAAATAATACTGGGAGGGGGGGTGAATCAGTATTATCAAGTCAATATAGCTTTTTCATTTCCATATTAAGATTCATATACGCTACTTCAGTTAAGGCAAATCACGTGTATACGCAACTGTTTGTAATGCAAGAAGCATATATCCAGTAAAATTATGATTCAGTTAGTTGATCCTTAATGAATGCATCAAAACATTATTAGCCATATGAATAGTAAACAGGAGCAGTAAAATAGAACAGATCATCACACACAAGAAGCACACATAAATACCATGATGTAAGGTGGAAACCCAATGTGGATGAAAAGAACCTGTTGCAAGTCGTCTCAATCTTCCTTTTAATAAGAAACTTCTTTTTACAATAGTTCTATACTAGTGCAGTCTTATACAAGTACATAGGCTTCTACTTGTAGAAGGCTACAAGCTTCTCTCATTCTCTAGACTCTCCTAGAAGAGAGCTACAACCCCCTTATCTCTTGTACTAGCCGATCCATTGACTAGTACGTAGGTGTTGGCCTACTGAAATGCTCCAACCTTTACCCGTTTTCCAGCTGCTATTGGAAGGGAGCTACCACCCCCTTAGCTCTTGTACTAGCTGATTTACTAGTATGTAGGTGCCGACCTATAGAAGGATACAACCTTCTCTTTCTTCCTCTAGGTACCATGTTTCATACATTTTCAGACTGGATACTCTTGAGGCACAATACCATAATCTGAAAGGCCACGTTTCATCCAATTTTCATACTGGACCCATCAATATCCTTGAAGCACACAATCAATCAATACTAGCATCATCAATCTTTGAATCACCCAATATTGAATCACTGAAACCCTCTCAACAAAATGCAGTCACCAAAACACAGAGCAGAACATTGAACTCTACAACAATATTTTGAACCAACTGTATCATCAAAACTCATGCATCAGAGTGAATACGCTACTTGGAAGTGTCGAACCAGTGTGTACACGCAACTTCACTAAAGCGAACCAACATATATGTCATTAATTACTTATTCATAACTTTGTTGTACTTCCTAACTTCAGACATACCAAGATCATTACATATACAAAGATAATATGTATGTTAGCAACCAGATCTAGTTCATCAGATCACATAAAGAGAAGTCATTCTGATCCTGATCCATTATAGATCTCATCCATCAATACTGAAGCTAAACATAATCAACCAATCTGAATATGCAGTATACTGACACCAGTAAATAGTCATCAAAACTCATCAACAGCCAGAAACACCTGTAACTTCATACATCATAGCTCATATGGCATATGTTACTTAGATATATCTAACCTGCATATGTATGCGCTTTTATCTTAGTCAACCAACGTATACATCTATAAATATTCATTCATGAGTTACAGCTATTTCAAACTTAGGTTATACCCAGATCAGAATATTACATGCGTCAATATACAGATCTAGAATAAACATGATCAAACTGTATATAGATGATTCATTCCAAGCCATTAGATCCTGATCTATCCTTAGATCTTGTTCTCCATCAACCACTTATATTCCTCCTTAGATTAGATCAAGCAAGGCATCATGAACCCATAACCTGCATACTGGATCTCATACTTCATCAGATATACAAGACTTTCTCAATACCTTTGCCTAATGATCTTCTCCTCCTTTTATAGTCTTAGGCCTTACTCAATACCATGGTCCAAAACCATAAATAATCAATACCTTGGACCAAATACCTGGGTTCAACACTTTAGATGAGATACCATGGTCCAAAACCATAGATCCAAATACCAAGGACTAAATACCATGGACCAACCATTCATTTTCCCTTATATACACACTCTTCTCTAAATGAAAGTGCGTGCATATGCATACACGACTTTTTATCAGTAATCCCACTTGTATACGCGCCTTTGTATATAGTGAACCTGTGTATATACTTTTCTTTATTCATTCTTGTAGTCTGATCATCAATTTCTTGTTACTGACCTGCTGCACTATGATCTGTCATCTGTGTGAGTTGTCATTGTTCATTACATTTGAATTGATTCCTTTGAGCTATTCTGCATCCCATGTATTCTGTCACATCTGATATCTCTTCTGTAGATTCATTTAGTTATATATAAGTGAGTTGTTCTTCTATGAGTGGGTTGCCATCAAGTACAGCACATGCATCATAATGCCAACATGGTATTCCTTTGGGAAAGCTTAGAAATGGTCTTTAACTAGAGAAATATTATGCATAAAATTTTGGTGGAGATTTGTACATTATTTACCATTTTTTAGGTATGTGTGATAGTTAATTTTTTGCAAATTTTCTACTACTTCTCTTGCTTATCTTGTTTTTCACTTGATTTGAAAATGTCGACATTCCCTTAGACCTACATTGGCTTTGTTGATGGCACTAGTCATAGTACTTAGAATTTATCTTCCACGGCCTGGGTGATCTATTCACCCAATCATGAACTAGTCTCTATTCATGGAATATTCCTTGGTCAAACGAAAAATAACATAGCAAGAAATATCGCATTCATTGAGCTATTATCTGATGCCATCACATTTGGTATTCAATTTTTGATCGTTAGGTTAGATTTGCAGCTCATAGTATTACATTTAAACAGTGTCTATATAGTAGGGAGTCCAACAATGTTAAGAATGTTTTTACAGGTCCGTTTTCTAGAAAGGAAATTTGATTATATCAAATATCAACACATTAGGAGATATTTAAACACATAGAAATATGCATATGCTAATCATGTTTTAAATAGACATTTGAAACATTTGTAAATTAGAAACAATATCCATTCATACTTTGATCAAGATAAACTGTAGGAAAAAGTAGTAATTTTTCATTAAAATAGAGTTTTCATAGAAGTGTTTCTAAAAAATATGTCGTATGAGGACATAAGGCCTTGTGGCCTTTTATTTTCTAAATATGGTGACACAAAAAATAAAAAATGTAGTCCTAGAAAATAGAACAACTAAGCATGATGATGCTCATGATAGCAAATGATAGCACAAGCAACTTAATGCAGTAATCATCTAAGTGGCCTTCGAACCCCAACTACATGTCTCCGATAAGGATGAGGAATATCATCTGTCCTAGTCTCTAGGATATCCAAGGTCAACCTCTTTAGGTTGTGTTCTAGCTCTATCAGAATCTCTTCTACCTTTGGGTTAGTTTCCATAGCCACTATAGGCTACTCGCCTCTTTTGTAAAATTGCCTCAGCCCTGCTAGTCAGTTTGGGCCCACTTTTTCACATGAATTTTGGATAATTAGCCTTTGAAGAGAAAAACATGTAAAATTTAAAAAACTTAAAAGCATGTCAAAATGAGAAATTCTCACCTAGATCACCCCACTAAGTTTTGGTTGAAAGTGGGATATCGGTATCACCTCTATAATCCATCCCAGCATATGGAAAGTCCTCAATCAAAATGATATGTTGGCCTAGCCAGTCAAAAAACTTAGGAGTATACCTCACTACTAGTGAATCACCTCCATGACGTGCCATCAGTGCAACCCACTTCATCGTGCATGTATGCCTAGGTTCCCCCTCATTTGCTAAAATTTGTTGTGGTTGGATAAGAGGAATCCTCTCTACAGAAAAATCAATAAGAATGGCTCCATAACTAAAATTCTTCAATTTCCCATTCTTGCATCTAGTCAGTTATCGCTTCATGTTTACCACCACTACCTTACACCAGTTGAGCACTTTGGATTCCCTACATTCCACAGTAGTCTACATATGTGCCTGCGTGGCTAAATCAAGGGAAACACTACCACACAACTCGCTCACAGTGAAAGTAATGGTCCTTAGGGGAAAGAACTCAATGGTCTCAATATCAATTCTGCCATCCTTGGGTGGTTCACCCCTAAAAAATCATTGTAGATACCCATCAATAGTATCTCCCCATGTCCTCTGTCCAAATAATGAAATGTTAGCTCCCCGATGAGACAATCGAGTCAAGAAATAGATGTGATCGACATCAATGGTAACACGATGATCTGTAATCACGAAACATTGTTCCTGGACATTCCAGGTTCTTACCATCCATGTCATTAGATCTCTCTGATCTTTCATCCCAGGAATGAGTCAATATTTTAGGAGGCCACAAGTTCTTAAAGCCTGCATTGTAGCTAGATCTACCAAAGTTGCCAAACCATTGGCTTCACGTTGTCTTTCCCTCCACTCAATTTTGAACAATCAATTAGCTTAAAATGACCATTTTAAAAGGACTAGAATCATTTTTGAAAACCATCTCATGTTTTTCTAGGGCCAAATCTTGCAAAAGAATCCCTTGCTGCTTGCATTGCCATTGTTTTGTAGACACGACATAGTTGTGTAGATTTTTTAGAAACAAATCGGCGCAAGCCGCAATTTTCAATGTGGAAAATTTTACCTGCTTGCATAGGCCCGACTAAAAGAAATTAATGGAGGGCTGAGAGTGCATTTTTTGACATAATATTTCCCCACACAATTAACTGAAATATTAAAATGGAAATTCAAATGATGAAAAGCTAATTTTACGAGAGATCTTCTACCAGGAAGAAGCAGTTTGCGATTTTGTCCACTGGTTAGCTCGAAATCAGTCCTGGAAGTCTTGTGGTAAAAACTTCTCTCTCTGCTCTCAAATGGTAAAAAGGAAAATGGTTAAAAATAATTCACTTTTCCCACTTTTATAGGGTTTTTAAGCCAAAAGATATAATTTTTTATATTTAAAATCTTATCCATCCACTCAATATAAGTTTACCCCTTTTACGCACTAAGTTAGGACTATTTATGAAAAATGTATACGTTGATCGAACATGGTCAATAGAGTTCTCTCTTGTATTATTTATCCTTTTTCAGACCTTAGGGAATAAAACTTATGAAAAAGAACTTGGTGGAGTCTACCTATGTTTTTCTTCTAACTCACTAAAACTGAAAAACATTGAGTTTTACTTTCTCTGGGATCATGAAAATTTTATGGTAAAAGAACTAAATGAGTTTCTTTTTTGTGTCTTTTTCAAACCATTTAAAAGAAAACGACATCAACTTACTCCTTTACTAGACTCATAAAAACTAAACAGTATAGGACCCATTAAGCATAATGGGACCAAACCATTCCTTCTTAGGGTTCATTAAAAATACTTCGATGGACTCATCCAAAGGATGTGCTTATAGTCTAAGCATATGTTATCCTCCTCAAGTTTGTAAAAAAATAAATAGGTAATCACCAGTAATGGTGGGAGAAATTAGGAAAAGGTGTCCATTTTACATTGTCATTTCTAAAGGTAGCATGTCCCTCTTGAAAACGGTACTTCATGACACTCATGTCTGGGTTTGGAAATCCATTCTTTTTACAATTAATCGAACCTCATTGAAATTATTCATGGTCTTTTGTATTATCATTAAGTCAAATGTTTATAAGTCAATTTTCATGTCGTTATGTCTTCAAGAGAAGTTCAATCTCAGTTCAAAATTTCTTTGCAAATTCTAGCCTTCAATCGCATAGGCCATCCTTGAGTCAATCCTTGTAATCTATTTTAAAAACTTGACATTGTGTTTCGTGTCATAGGATTTCCTATCATGGGTCTCTTCCTATCGACTTCAGCTCATTATCTAGGAAATTTATCTAGAAACCTTCAGTACCTTGAGACCTGGAAGCCTTAATGGTAGGTTTCTCACCTTTGACAACAGGTTCTCATCATTTTCCTTCGATCAAACTATTCTATGAGTATTCGAATTCAGATCACTTATTTGCACTTCATAGATTGTACTGGAAGTACCTTGAGAACGATTGTCATTATTGGTGGGTTCTCTCGCACTTGTTAATGATTCACATCATTGACTTGTAATCAAGTAGTTTCTGCCATGTTCAACTTCAAAACATTCACTCGCACGGTTAGATTTGTATTATGGATTGAGAGATGGAGATCAAGACCCTAGATCTAGTTTCATCAATCCAAGCTTTGAGTAGATTTTATATTCATGATTATGTAGACCCATTTATGATAGACGGTTGGGTCCATGCTGTGATCTACTATCTATATAATTTTGTTTTTTCCATGCTTATGTTGAAAATAATACTGAGAGGGGGGGGGGGTGAATCAGTATTATCTAGTTCTTTTACCAATTCTTTCTTATTTATACTTTGAATTATTTTTGCATATCAGTACCATAAATAATGAGCATGAACAAGAAAATCAGACAGTCACATCAAAGAACACCAGATATAAGGTAGAAACCCAATGTGGGTGAAAACCACCTGCTGCAATATGTCTCTATCTTCTTTCAAATTAGAAACTCCTTTTACAATGGTCTTGTACTGGTGCAGTCCTTCACCAGTACACAGGCTGCAACCTGCAGAGAGTTACAACTCTCTCTCGTTTTCCAGTCTCTCCTGGAAGGGAGCTACAACCCCCTCCTTCTTTTCTTTCAAGGACCACTTTTCATAAATTTTCAAACTGGATCCATAAATATCAAATGATCATCAAGTACCAGTAAGTCACCCAGATAACCAGATCCACAATAACAGAAAACTAAACCCAGAACACCTTCTGTGGCATCTCCTGTGGCGCCTCTTGCGGCGTCTCCTGCGGCGCCTCCTGTGGCGTCTCCTGTGGTGCCTCCTGTGGCGTCTCCTGCGGCGCCTCCTGCGGCGTCTCCTGTAGCGCCTTCTGTGGCGTCTCTTGTGGCGCCTTTTGTGGCGTCTCCTGTGGTGCCTTCTGTGGCGTCTCCTACGGCGCCTCCTGTGGCATCTCCTGCAGCGCCTCCTGTGTCGTCTCCTGTGGTGCCTCCTGTGGCGTCTCCTGCGGTGCCTCCTGTGGCATCTCTTGTGGCGCCTCATGTGGCGTCTCCTGCGGCGTCTCCTATGGTGCCTTCTGCAGCGTCTCCTATGGCGCCTCCTGTGGTGTCTCCTATGGTGCCTCCTGTGGCATCTCCTGCGGCGCCTCTTGTGGCATCTCCTGCGACGCCTTCTGTGGCGTCTCCTACGGCGCCTTCTGTGGCGTCTCCTGCAGCGCCTTCTGTGGCACCTTCTGCGGTGTCTCCTGCAGCACCTCCTGCGGCGTCTCCTACGGCGCCTCCTGCGGCGTCTCCTGCAGCGCCTCCTATGGTGTCTCCTGTGGTGCCTCTTGTGGTGTCTCCTATGGTGCCTTCTATGACGTCTCCTACGGCGCCTTCTGTGGCGTCTCCTGTGGCGCCTTCTGTGGCGTCTCCTGCGGTGCCTTTTGTGGCATCTCCTGCGGCGCCTTCTGTGGCATCTCCTGTGACGCCTTCTGCGGCGTCTCCTGTGGCGCCTTCTGTGGCGTCCCCTGTGGCGCCTTCTGTGGCGTCTCCTGCGGCACCTCCTATGGCGTCTCCTGCGGCGCCTCCTGCGGCGCCTCCTATGGTGTCTCCTGTGGCACCTCCGCACTTTCGCAGCTACAGCACTTGAGAGATCACCCTTCACAGATTCGCCTTCCACTTCACTTTCATATAGATCGAGATTTTGAAATAATAACCCAATATTTCAGATCTTAAGATATTCAACCCAAAAGCATACCTAAGCCAAATGATCTCCTTTGCTTTATATAGGCAAGCTCTTCCTCAAATCATAGATCATGGGGCTCAATAATAATAATAAAATAAACAATACCATGGGCCAAAACGATAACAAACCAATACCATCAACTCAATACAAGGGATCAACACGTCTGTCGAGATGCCATGGTCCAAAAACCATAGGTTCAAATTCCAAGGACTAACTACCATGGACCAAAGGTAAGTTTTCCCACCTGAAATAAACTTTTCTCTGCATAAAATTCCGTGAACTTTTCTCCACATGAAATAAAATTTTATAAACTTTTCTCTGCATAAAATTTCGTGAACTTTTCTCCTGCGTACTTCTTAATTCTCATCATATTGAGAGCCATGCCATGGGTGTTGCCATCAAGTACAAAATCTATAACATATAACCATACCAGAAACATAATTCCAACAATCTCCCCCTTTGGACTTGATGGCAATCTCAAAAACTTCAGCGACATTCTCCCCCTTTGACATCAAGGGCAAAGGGTTATGCTCCCCCTAAGAACATGCTCCCCCTGAATATGAACCAGATCTGCAAAGAAGAACCATAATCCACCAGACACCATGTATGACCAAGAAAGAGATAGAGACATATTGCAGCTATATTCAGACCAGCTCCCATGATCTCCTTTTGTACATCCTCCATAATGCATTATATTCTCCCCCTGAACCTGTGCCGCAACCCAGCACATGTATGCATATACCCCAGATGAATCATGCGTATGACCAACAATCAGAAGAGTCTCAACAATAAGATGATGCATCAACAACCCCCAGCTTTTGCCTGAGGTATTCAAAAGTCTCCCTGGGCAATGGTTTGGTGAGAATATCAGCAACTTGTTCCTTAGAAGGAACATACTCCAACTTGACCTTTTGTTCAGGCACTTGTTCCCGGAGAAAATGATACTTGATTGGTATGTGCTTGGTTTTTGAATGTATGACGGGATTCTTTGAGATGGTTGATTGCACTTGTGTTATCGCATAAGATAGAGATAGGTGGTGTGCAAGTGATTTGAAAATCCTGCAAGGTCTGCATCATCCAAAGGAGTTGAGTGCAGCAAGATGCAGCAGCAACATATTCCGCTTCCGCTATAGACAAGGCAATTGAACTCTGTTTCTTGCTGAACCAAGATACTAATCTGGAACCCATAAAGAATGCACCACCACTTGTGCTCTTCCTGTCATCCACGCTTACGGCCCAATCTGCATCTGTATAAGCATGAAGTGTGAGATTTGTATCTCTAGGATACCATAAGCCATAATTTTGTGTCCCTTGAAGATATTTGAAAATTTTGTTTATTGCCTGAAGATGAGTCTCCTTTGGATTTGCCTGAAATCTACCAACTATTCCTACTGCATGCATGATGTCCGGTCGGGTACCTGTCAAAAAAAGTAGACTTCCGATCATAGATCTGTAGGTTGGTTGATGTACTGCTGCAGATTCATCATTTGCACTGAGGCTACATCCTGTGACCATGGGTGTACATATGGTTTTGCATCTTCCATGCCATATTTCTTCAAGATCTGTTTGAGATACTTGGTTTGAGATAAAAAGATTCCTCCTTCCTTTTGTTGGATTTGCAAACCAAGGAAATATGTCAGTTCTTCCAGCAAGGACATTTCAAATTCTTTCTGCATGACCAAGGCAAAGCTTTGACTCATCTCTTCTTCATTGCTGCCAAAAATAATGTCATCTACATACACAACAATTATTAGCAATTTGTCATTTTCAACTTTTATATAAAGATTGCTATCTGCTGATCCTTTTGAAAAACCTTGTTGATGAAGATATTTATCCAAACAATAGTACCAAAGCCCTTGGAGCTTGTTTGAGCCCATAGAGAGCCTTTTTCAATCTGCATACAAGATTTGGATCATTTCCAAGAATGAACCCATCTGGATGTTCAATGTATACTTCTTCTTCCAAGTCTCCATTCAGAAAGGCTGATTTCACGTCCATTTGAAATACTTTGAAGTTTTGAAAACTTGAGAGAGCAAGGAACATTCAGATGGCCTCAAGTCTTGCAAAAGGAGCAAAGGTTTCTTCAAAGTCTATTCCTTCTTGCTGCGCATACCCTTTACAAACAAGTCGGCCTTGTTTCTAATTACTTCTCCATTTCCATTCAATTTATTTTTGAAGACCCATTTTGTTCCGATAACATTCTTATCCTTTGGTCTAGGAACCAGTTCCCAAGTGTTGTTCCTTTCGATTTGCTCAAGTTCTTCATCCATTGCTTTTATCAAACATTCATCTTCGCATGCCTCTTTCACATTTTGTGGTTCAGTAGAGGAGAGTAATGCCAAATAGATTGAGGCTTCTGCAACTGTTCTTCTTGTTTGTACACCT
>APFE031415185.1:26274-42029 GCA_000404065.3 Pinus taeda | reverse complement strand
CGTTATCAGGCATGTAAAACCCATGAATGCATGCCTTAACACTATCGGCAGAGAGAAATCCCATATATAGAGGCTTAACACTATCAGCGGGAAAACTATGCATCTATGGCACATTACACAATTGGGAGCGATGATATGCCTCAAACTTATGTATTTACCCATTGGCAGCAAAAAACCATGCATATATGTGTTTAACACTATCGAAAGCGCAAATGTAGGCCAAGGCATGTACATAGGCAAATACACTATCGGAGGCAGAAAGAGGACGTGAATTGTTTATGAATGGGAGCGTTGAGTTGTATCGGTTCTAGCACCTCATATCACATTGGCACTTCGGGAGCGACATTACAATATGTCCAGTGGACCATTGTGATCATCGATATCGAATATCGCATCGACATTTCGAAGCAGAGTGGTGGATTGGTTGTCGGCCATCGACGATGCCATGGTCTTGATGTATAAAGGACCTCCGAAAGTCTAAAGCACCGATTGTGATTTCACTATGGACTGTTGAAAATAATACTGAGAGGGGGGGGTGAATCAGTATTATCTAGTCCTTTTAACAAATCTTCCTTATTTAAACTTTGAATTATTTTTGCATATCAGTACCATAAAATAATGAGCAAGAAAAACAGACAGTCACATCAAAGAACACCAGATATAAGGTGGAAACCCAATGTGGGTGAAAACCACCTGCTGCAATATGTCTCTATCTTCTTTCAAATTAGAAACACCTTTTACAATGGTCTTGTACTGGTGCAGTCCTTTACCAGTACGCAGGCTGCAACCTGCAGAGAGCTACAACTCTCTCTCGTTTTCCAGTCTCTCCTGGAAGGGAGCTACAACCCCCTAATTCTTTTCTTTCAAGGACCACTTTTCATAAATTTTCAAACTGGATCCATAAACATCAAATGATCATCAACCAGTAAGTCACCCAGATAACCAGATCCACAATAACAGAAAACTAAACCCAGAACACCTTTTGTGGCGTCTCCTGTGGCGCCTCCTGCGGCGTCTCCTGCGGCGCCTCCTGTGGCGTCTCCTGTGGCGGCTCCTGTGGCGTCTCCTGTGGCGCCTCCTGCGGCGTCTCCTGTGGCGCCTTCTGTGGCGTCTCCTGTGGTGCCTTCTGCGGCGTCTCCTGTGGCGCCTCCTGCTGCGTCTCTTGTGGCGCCTCCTGTGGCGTCTCCTGTGGCGCCTCCTGTGGCGTCTCCTGTGGCGCCTCCTGTGGCATCTCCTGCAGCGCCTCCTGTGGTGTCTCCTGCGGCGCCTCCTGTGGTGTCTCCTACGGCGCCTTCTGTGGCATCTCCTGTGGCGCCTTCTGCGGCGTCTCCTGTGGCGCCTTCTGTGGCGTCTCCTGCGGCGCCTCCTGTGGCGTCTCCTGTGGCGTCTCCTGCGACGCCTCCTGTGGCATCTCATGCGGCGCCTCCTGTGACATCTCCTGTGGCGCCTTCTGTGGCATCTTCTGTGGCGCCTTCTGTGGCGTCTCCTGTGGCGCCTTCTGTGGCGTCTCCTATGGCACCTTCTGCGGCGTCTCCTACGGCGCCTTCTGTGGCGTCTCCTGCGGAACCTCTTGTGGCATCTCCTGCGGCGCCTCCTGTGGCATCTCCTGCGGCGCCTCCGCACTTCCGTAGCTGCAGCGCTCGAGAGATCACCCTTCACAGATTCGCTTTCCACTTCACTTTCATATAGATCGAGCTTTTGAAACAATAACCCAATATTTCAGATCTTAAGATATTCAACCCAAAAGCATACACAAGCCAAATGATCTCCTTTGCTTTATATAGGCAAGCTCTTCCTCAAATCATGGGCCAATAACAATACCATGGGCCAAAACCATAACAAACCAATACCATCAACTCAATACTAGGGATCAACACGTCTGTCGAGATGCCATGGTCCAAAAACCATAGGTTCAAATTCCAAGGACTAACTACCATGGACCAAAGGTAAGTTTTCCCACATGAAATAAACTTTTCTCTACATAAAATTCTGTGAACTTTTCTCCACATGAAATAAATTTTTATAAACTTTTCTCTGCATAAACTTCCGTGAACTTTTCTCCTGCGTACTTCTTAATTCGCATCATATTGAGAGCCATGCCATGGGTGTTGCCATCAAGTACAACATCTGTAACATATAACCATACCAGAAACATAATGCCAATAGCTTATTCATTGAGTTCACTTTACTCTAAGTATGGGAATGCCTATGTTAATGATGATGATTGAAATACATTTCCATTGTAATCCTTGTATGTTCTCTATAAGTTTCTGATCATTGTCTCTGATATGATCCTTGGAATGATAAAGCGCTTCAGTCTTTTAAACTTATTTTATGGACTTCGCCTTTTAGGGGAAATCTGTTATATGTGAATTTGTCGCCATGACACTTGATTAGTTTATGGGTCTTTTTACCATCCATGAACATGTTTGAATGAACTCCCTTAGATGTCAAACAACCAAAAATGTCTTGAAGTAGATGAGAAATTTGGGGAAATAGTTGTCACACCTTGTTAAGTTTAACTTGCACTGATTTTTCTAGATTTTCCTATAGATTCGCTAGAATTAACTCTGAGAACAACGTAGAGTTGTGCTTTGTCCGCCACTATAAACCCATGTGGGTGAATTCAAGAAAGTAAAAATAAAAGTACATTCTAGAAACATAGTTCGTTGAATATTTCCCAACTGAAAGCTTCCAAGTGATGATTATTTGAAATATAACCCCAGATGATGCATCTTAATCCATTTTTTCATGGAAACCTAATCCCTCAATTAAGGAGTCTCATCCTCCTATTTTAGATCTCAAACTTCTTCATCTTAGCCTATAAAATTACTAGAGGGTAGGGGGATTAAGGGGATCAAAACTCAGACAAGATAAACATATGCTGCTATTTTGAGATTGGAAAGCTTGTCATCTAAGGAGGATATTGAAGGCATTTGGGAGGGACCTCATGACATCAAGGCAAAGCTTGTAAGGCTCCTCTTTATCTTTTATTAATACAAATGAACACTTTCTCCCATTGATTTGTATTATTGGAGTTATGAATGGTTTATAATTGTTTATAATGTTTATTAAGGAAAATTAAATTCCTGATTTCCTTGAACATTAGGTTAAGTTTTGTTTGGATTATTATATCGCATGTTCTTTTGATCCTTTTTTCGTCTATGTTTGCAGGCCTTATCAAGCATCGAGGAGCTACATCAAATCAAAACAAGGGATCTTCATTAAGAATTTCGTGAAATAGGTAAGAGGATCATCCATTAGCCTTAATTCTTATAATTCAAACAAGTCCAACTTAGGGAAAGAGTCAGTTCAATTATGTTTATTGTTTCTAGTTTCTGTCAAGGATCTAGGGAGATATCTCTTGTCTGCAAGATGGATTTGTCCAGTGTAACAATCTAGGGAAGAGAATAATTAGTGCATTTTCTGCTTCATCTTGTTTCATTTTTATTTGCATAGTGTACATTTGCAAGGAAAAGTTGTAGAGCTATAAAAAGGGTCTCTTTCACCTCTAGTTACCTCACATTAATATGTCAATCTGGGAACGTCTGGTTATTTCAAAGAGTGTCACAGTCTGAGGCTTAGCACTTGTCAGAGTAATGCTTGTAGTACCATTGTTGAAAAGCTACAAAAGTAAATCAATGTGTATCTACAACTTAGCTACTTCAAAAGACTCAATCACACCAAGCATTGCATCAACCAAAGGTTCGGTAGAAATAACCCATCCTTTTCATAACTAATGAGAACAGATCCGAGGTCTGGGAGCTAGGTGGTAGATGTTGGGGCTCACTATAGCCTGAGATCGTCCTTAATGAATGTAAATGAAACATCAAGTAAAGGAAATAGCAATGAAATAAAACAGCACATCAGCCAAAGGTTGAGTAGCAATAACCCATCCCTTTCATAGCTGATGGGAGCAGATCAGAGGTCTGGGAGCCAAATAGCAAATGCTGATGCTCACTACAGCCTGAGACTGTCCTTAAGAAACCACAAATTAGCAATCTGGAAATGGAACAACAATTGAAATGGAACAACAACTAAAATGGAACAGCAAATAAATGGAACAACAACTAAATGGAACATCAATTCATAAATGGAACAACAAATAAATGTAACAACAATTCAGAAATGGAAAAGCAGTTGAAATAAGCAGTAACCAAGTTCATCAAGCTGTGACTCTATTTAACCACTCCAATCAAAACATCAATCCCTTAGTCTTAAAAGATGTACACATACTATGGAACAACACTACCGATTACAACCCTAGAAACACAATGTGCTTAATCTGCTTCTGTTATTGATCTAAATAAATGCATACGATTGCATCTCAAGATGAAAACAATAACATTTAATAATCGTATGAAATCAGACTTTTCAAGATAACTGTTGTACTGCTAAAGCATAATCGCAATGAGTTCTGTCATGGAGTGACAATATCCTGTAGAAATTAATCAACACTTAATGGATTGGTAACATGATACAACATCAATATAAGATTTTAGTTTGTAGGAATATTGAACAAGTTAAACATAATAGAGCATGTAATATAACGTTCATAAAACACAACAAATTACCAGATTACACCTATGAACAAACCACATAGAAACCATGCGTAATGGTACAAGAGCAAGTGTCCTCCAGGGTCGGGCCCTTAGCCTCCAGGGGTACACCGCTTAAGATTGATCCAGGCTCAAAGATGAAAGAGTAACCAAGTTTGTATTAAGGCATGAAATAAAATTACAGGAACTCAAGTCTTCAATAGAACATAAAGATCATAGTCCCGATCTTCCTTAAAAGAGATTACATAAAAACTGTCCTCCTGCTAGCCAACAGTGTTATCCCTTATATAAGGAAGATGGCGGAGATATCTAGATACATAAAATAGATAAAATAGTGATCCCTCAGGATCTTAGATCCTGAGGGATTCACAAATTCGTTAATCCTGTGTTACTTCTTTCCTTTTCTGTTCCGTGCTAGTATCTCCGCTCCCTTTCCTGGGTTGATCCATTTTGATCTGTGTTGCTTGCGGTCTCCCGTCAAAGGGACAACAGTTAGCTCATCCTTGTCTTTTTCCTTGGAATGGCCACCTTCCGTTTTCCCTTCCTCCTACACGTAGGAATCACAATTATCAGTGTTTCCTATTAATCTCTCGTGTTTTGTTATAAATCTTCATCATTATCTAAGTTTCTAATGCAAAAGGCTTTTAAGTTCTAGTGAAAAGATACTAAAATAACCATCGGAACATACCTTCCTTGATACTCCACATACCCCCCAGCTTACCCTTTTTCATGGCCTCATGAAAAAATTGTAGTTGAAATGCAAAGCAGTGAGGGAGTAGGTTCGAGATGGAATCTCGTGTGGGGGCCTACATCCATGATGCGAAATTAGATGATCAAAGAAATGGCTTGTCTGGCCCTCAGACATCTCATACAGGGCTTGGTATCCGGGTGCAAGATGCCAAATGATTGGACTCCGGAACCTATATCCTAACCAGGATGGCCCTGCCTTCAAAACAATTTCTCCATAGAGGGGGAACCGGTTAGCGGCAAGCTTAAAATTATCATACTTAAATGGCTCCCTGAGCTGAATGTTCGGATTAGATACTCGATAGCGAAATTTAGCTGCTTCAATGGAAGGGTCTTTAATGAAGGAAAAGAATTCAAGCCCCTGCCGAATGATTTCTTCATGCATGGGTCCTAATGCTTCAATCACTCCTGGAGCCCTCATGAGATTTCTATGTCTCCTCCATAACTGTTCTGGGTCTCTAGGCTCAGCTCTTACCCATAGATCTAATCTGTTTTCTTGTATCTGAAAAGCATTATAGGCTTTAAGCCATTTAATTTGATTGGCTGCAAATGAAATAAATGCTTGCAATTGAATATCCCCAACAAAAGGGCCAGGGTTCAGCTCGGTCTCTTGTTCTAGTACAAGGTTATGTAAGTAAAATTCACACAATAACCTTTGCACTTTTCCCCCATAATGTTTACAGCAATTTATAAAATAATTTATAGCATTAATTTCTATGGGAGCACCTGCCTTAACAACTTTTATTTTCAATTGTAAGTACCTTTCCATTAGAAATAGGGCATAGTTCTTGGCAGGGGCTCTACATGCTAGGACGTCATTGTATACAGAACACAAGGTATCCATCTATTTAATAACTACATCTAATCTATGGGTTACCTTGGCAACTTTCTCTTCTTCCTTTCGCCATCCTTCGAAAGCTTGGGTTTTAGATAGGTTGACGTTCCTTAGCTGTTGCTGTAATTCTTCATATTTTTATCGGGGGACTGTTTGCTCCCTAAGCTTTTCTGCTTCTTGCTCGGCCTGCTTTAAATGTTGGTGAAGGGTTCTTGTTTTCAGGTCCTTCTTCCATGCATCCGTGCAGGCTGGGAGCCTTACTTGAACTTTCTTATTGCGCTTCTTTGAGTTCATAACCCTTATTACTCCCGAAGGTGGTGCCTCCGTCTGAACCATCTTATCATCTTTTTCAATTTTAACATGGACTTCAGCCCACTGCTATTCCTTTTCAAATGGAACAACAGTCTGCTCTTCTGCTTCAATTGGAACAACAGTTTGTTTTTCAGCTTCATTTGGAACAACAGTTTGGCTTCTGTCAGGGTTTTGAGCAGTGGGATGACTTCTGGTCCTCCGCCTCCTGCTCATAAGGGATCTTATTGGTGTGGTCAAACCTTTTCTTCCTGAGGTCCCTTTCACCCTTTGCCTTGATTTTAGAATCCTAATCTACTGGTGAAGCCTGACTATTATATTTAACAATGTCCACTTTTCCCTTTGTAATTCCATTATTTCCATCAACTCCTCAGAAAGAACAGGAGGCTGCTCGCTGTGGGTTGGACTGTGGCTAGCTTCCTGATTTTCTCTTTGAGGTGGTTGTTCCAGGGTAAGAACCTTTCTTGGCTCCGTTATTTCTTGGGCTGATTCCTCTTCTATACTTATTTCCTCCGGACTTTCCTCTGGTGCCTTCTGACTAGGAATGGGCTGTTCCTGCTCAACATTTTCTAATATCTTCTCATTATGAACGGAAAAATTTTCTACTTCCGCCTCTTCTGTATGCAATTCCTTGGGTGCGTCTTTCTCCTGGGTTTTCTCTACGACCTGGAGGTTGGATGGACTCAGGGGTTGGCCATATTCGCCAATATTGGCCAAAATGTTGGCCAATTCATCTTCCCCTAACGGGTCTTGTAATGGGCTTCCTTCTTGTTGTTCCATTCCTTCCTCCTGCTCGGACTGCTCAACTTCTTTCTTTTCGTCTCCTTCCTCTTCAGTCTACTCATCCTATTCTTATTCTCTTTGCATATTGCTCTGCCTCCTCTTATTCTTCTTCTGTTTCTGCCTCTGCATAATGCTCTTCTCCCTCGACGTCTTCTTCTTCTGTCTCTGTGTCTGCAGACTGTTCTTCTCCCTCGACGTCTTCTTCTTCTGTCTCTGCTTCCGCACACTGCTTTGTTTCCTCGCTGTTTTCTTCTTCTGTCTATGTTTCCACAGTCTGCTCTTCTTTGATTTCTATGGCTTGGCTCGTGTCTTCCTGGGGCTTCTCCAGCCCTCCTTGCAGCCCTGCGAGCCTTGTCGACTTTCTACATTTTTTTGGTTGTTCGGGTGTACTAGCGTCATGCTTCCGTTTTTCGGGTCGTTTTTCAGGTTGCACTTCTGCGCAAGTGTCCTGCTTTCGTTTCTCTGAACATTTGGGTGTGCTATCAACTCATTTTTGTTTTTTCGGTCGTCTAGAGATGGTCGTCCCTTTATTGATAATAGCAATTAGTTCTTCCTAGCTGCTCTGTTGCAGGGTGAGACTATAATTCACTATCAAGAGAATTAATCTGTGGTGGCTAACAACTGATTCTACATGTTGTGCCCTTTTCATACTTCGTGCGACATCATGCAATAGTGAATTCAATAATGTAGGTAAATTCACAGAACATTTTTGTTTTAAGACAACTAGGAGTTTAAAATGTCGTGGTCTTACCATGTCCTTTCTGCCTTCACAAGTGATGTAGCTTTATATGATTTTTGCGAATTTTACCCATGGCTCTCCTAGCGTTGCTGGTAGCACCCCCTTTCCTCATATTGTCAAATTCTGGCCCTCGTCTTGAAAGATTTCCAAAATCTTCTGTAGCCTTTCCTTCTCTATTGTCCATACTGGTCCTGTGGCTGGTAGTCCCGTGACTCTCGCTATTATGTCGTCGGTGACTGCTATTCGCCTTCCTCTTACTGTGGAGTATTCTTCCTGTAAGTTCTGTAAAAATTCTCTCCCTACTGTTTCATTAGACTCCTTCAGGCAGTTGAGATAGGTCAACCATCCTGCTCTCTTCAGGATTCTTCGGGCTGCAGCCGAAACAGATAATGTTTGCGGTTCTCGGCGGACTAACCTTCCTCCCGTAGTTTCACTGCAAATTCTCAAAGGAACAGCAGCTGTTTGTTGAAACACAGAGAAGCTGGTGGCGTATTCTTTGTTCAAATTCAAATGCAACGGTGTATTCAATGGAAATAGCTTCGAATAGAAGCTCATGCAAAAGAAAACAAAAATAGCAAATGATCATACCGTTGAGCTGTGTTGTGCTAGAGTACAAAATTTTCTCGAATAACGGACTGACACGTACTCTAGGGAATGATGAGGTTACCTCCCCCCACACAATGTGATAGCCTATCCCAGCCATCAAATAAAGGAGTAGCATCTATTCTACCGTGAAGTATTTATGGAACAGCTTATGGAAATATGCCATGTTCAAAAAACAGCCTATTACTGAAATCGAGGTAGAAAGTTAGATCACTTTTAATACGTAAGGGACTGCGGTGATTTGATAGAAGTTCAAGGATAAGAAATTTGCCATAAATAGTGAGTCTCATGCAGTCACTGTCACTAGCTCCGTAATGATTGGCGATAATATATAGTTATGCGGTATATGGTTGGGTAATTATTTAATTATCATGTCATAAGAAACAAGAGGGTGTAATCTCCTTACGTATTGGTGTTAAAATACGACATCAATACCATTAACAGTGCTCTGCTGCCGACAGGTGTCCATAACCTTGGCAGAGTTGTTTATTTCACCCCTGGAACCATAGTCCTTTGTGTATGCCGGGAAGCGTTATATAATGTCAAACTGTAGGCCACTATGCTGGCTTGGTGACCAGTTAGTCATAATGCCATTCACGAGGGAGGAGCGAATAGTGGGCAGGTCGGCTTGTGGTGAGACCTCCTGTTCCAAGGGTTATCTATTTTGATATACCTTTTGGACCGTTTCCCAGGTGTGGTGGCCCTAGTGGGAATGCCACTTCGCTTCCATCCTAATGATCATGGTAGGCCAGCTCATAATGAGACTTCCTATCCTGCAATTTGACAATTTTTAGAAACCCTGTTTTGCTTCCTTCTTTTTCTTCTTGTTTTAAATAGAGAGTCTTTTCTATTTATACACAAAGGGTGGTTCAACACTCCTTAAGAGTAGAAATGGTGGAAGAAGTCGTAATATCCCAATAGAAAGGTATAAACCCTTTGATCTTATTTCCAACTGATAATCAAAGTAGGTTAAAAAAAAGAACCATCATGATACAGATAACCAATCAGAACGGAGTTAGTAGAACAATGGCAACAAAAGATGATAAATAAGCATATCTTTCCCTGCGTCCTTTCGCCAATTCAGGGCAGTTTCTTATAAATATAGGAATTTATGATTTACTAATTTCCGTATGCTGTGTTTTTGTTTCCATCACATAAGTGCATCGCTGTATTCCAAAAGACTCGAAAGAACATTAGCAATAAGCATCCTTAAGAAGGAACAAGCTGTTTCAAAATCATATGAGTAGTGCTCCTTTCAAGGAAGGGCACACACAGTTCACAGATAATGTTCGTTTGGAGAAAGGAACAGTAGAAATCGACGGTGTTGTTCCTTGAAAAGGAATAGCAAAATCAAACAAGTGTCGTTCTTTCGGAAAGAGCCCGGCAAAAATAAAAAAGTGTTGTTCCTTTTGGAAACAACAAAAACACACAAGTGTTGTTCCTTTTGAAAAGGAACAACAAAAATCGCAAGTGCTGTTCCTTTTGGAAAAGGAACAGCAAAAATCGCAAGTGATGTTCCTTTTGGAAAAGGAACAACAAAAATCACAAGTGTTGTCCCTTTTGGAAAAGGAATAGCAAAAATCACAACTGTTGTGCCTTTTGGAAAAGGAACAGAAAAAATCAGGAGTGCTGTTCCTTTTGGAAAAGGAACAACAAAAATCACAAGTGATGTTCCTTTTGGAAAAGGAACAGCAAAAAATCACAAGTGTTGTTCCTTTTGGAAAAGGAACAACAAAAAATCACAAGTATCGTTCCTTTTGGAAAAGGAACAACAAAAAATCACGAGTGATGTTCCTTTTGGAAAAGGAACAGCAAAAATCACGAGTGTTGTTCCTTTTGGAAAAGGAACAACAAAAATCACGAGTGTTGTTCCTTTTGGAAAAGGAACAACAAAAATCACAGGTGTTGTTCCTTTTGGAAAATGAACAGCAAAAATCACGAGTGTTGTTCCTTTGGAAAAGGAACAGCAAAAATCACAAGTGTTGTTCCTTTTGGACAAGGAACAGCAAAAACCACAAGGGATATTCCTCTTGAAAAACAAGGAATAGCAGAAGTAACAAAACATGTTGCAAATAGATGTATAAAATAAACCGAGAAGTTATATACAAATTGTAAGGAAAAGTAAATTTCTTCGTGAATTATAGGGGAAGACTTGTCTTCCTCCCCTAAGATCTCCATATCTGAATCTTGGCGTAGTTGTTGGCAGAAGGACTCCCGAGTAAGTGGTTTGCGATAAAGACGGACTTGATGGCCGTTTTCCTTGAAGGTATATCCAGAACCATCAATAGTAATCAGGGTAAGGGTCCCATTTTCATGCACTTTCTAAATTTCATATGGTCCCAACCAACGAGTCTGGAGTTTCCTGGGGAAGTGCTGAAATCTAGAGTCATATAAAAGAGCCCAGTCTCCTTCATGGAAGACTATGTTTTTAATGAGAGCATCATGCCATTTAGCTCTTTGTTGTTGTATCAGGGCAGTGTGTTGGAGTGTAGAGAGCCTAATTTCATCCAACTCATTAATTTGTTGTATTCGATTAGTCTGTGCCTCAGTTAAGTCTAAACCAACTTCTTGTGTTGTTCATAATGTCTGGATTTCAAATTCTATAGGAAAGATAGGTTGTTTTCCGAACATTAGCTGGTATGGTGAGTGACCAGTGGTGCTTCTCCATGTTGTTCTATAAGCCCACAGTGCTTCTGGTAGTTCGGCAGCCCAGTCGCATCTATGTGATGCAATTGTTTTTGTTAGAATTGTTTCTATTATTTTGTTGTTTCTTTCTACTTGCCCATTTTCCTGTGGTTGATATGGGGTGGTAATTTTATGCTGAACATGATAATTGTTGACTGTTGCCACTATTCTGTTCCCAGCAAACTGTGGCCCTCCATCTGTAATTATCTCTCTAGGGAGGCCATAATGCACAAATAGATGGAGCAGGAACTGTATAACAGATTCTTCTGTAGCTCTAGGCAGGGCCTCTGCTTCAACCCACTTGGTGATGTATTCTGTTGCCACCAAAATGTATGTTTTTTGTTTTGATGGTGGGTTGATTGGTCCCATGAAATCAAGAGCCCAACGCTCAAATGGTTCGATGACTAACTGTGGTTTCAAAGGTATCTCATCCGAGTGACTAGGGCATCCCACTCTCTGGCAACTGTCACATGCTTGGACAAATTTCTTTGCATCTTTAAAAATTGTGGGCCAATAATACCCTGTGTGTAGTACTTTATGTGCAGTCCTGCGATCAGCGAAATATTCACCACATGGTTGGTCATGGCATGCTTTCAATATATCAAAAATTTCATCTTGTCTAACACATCTCCTGATTTGCATGTCTGCCCCTATGTGAAACAAATAGCCTCCAATCCAGGAAAATCGGGTACTTTGTTGGACAATCTGTTTTCGCTCATTAGGGGTTAGATTCTTTGGTAACTTACCTACTGCTAGGTAATTGGCGACATCAGCATACCAGGGTGTTTGAACAGCAACATCAAAGAGATGCTCATCTGGAAACTGATATTCAACTGTTGCTGCATCGACTGGTTTTGGCATTCTTGAGAGGAAATCAGCTACCGGGTTCTCTTTCCCAGGTCGATCCTTGATTGTAATATCAAATTCCTGCAATAAAATCAGCCATCTAGTTATTCTGCCATTTGTGACAGGCTTATTTCCTAAATATTTTATAGCAGAATGATCTGTGTACAAGATAACATGATATCCAGTGATGTAATGTCTGAATTTATTGATAGAATGTATAACAGCTAGAAATTCCTTTTCAGTGACAGTATAATTAATTCAGCAGGGGATAGATTTTTGCTAATGTAATAAATTGCATATCGTTTTCTATCCTCCTCCTGTCCAAGGACCGCTCCAATGGCTGTATCTAAGGCATCCGATGATATATGGAATGGCAAATCTCAATTTGGTCCTCGAAGGACTGGGGCTGTAGATACGAGCTTTTTCAGATTGTTAAAAGCACGTTCACATTTTTCTGTCCAAATGTGAACGTGAATACGTGAATAATGTTCTATAAATCTTCTGTAATAACCAGAAAATCCAAGAAAGCTACATACCTCTGTTTGAGTAGTAGGAGTAGGAATAAGAAAAAGTATTTGGATTTGGCTGGGTCTACCTGAATGCCCGTTGTTGAAATATAGTGTCCTAAAATAAGTCCTTCCATCATCATCATGTAGCATTTTTCATGGCTGAAACAAAGCCTGGTAGCTATACAACATTGTAGGACTTTTTCTAGTGTCTCCAATGCTGGATCAAACTCATCTCCGTATGGAGTAAAGTCATCCATATATACTTCCAGTCTTTCATTTATTAGATCTACGAAAATGCTAAGGGTAGCCCTTAGGAATGTTGCAGGGGCATTACATAAACCAAAAGGTAAAACTCAGTAGGCGAATGTTCCCCAAGGACAAGTAAAAGTAGTTTTGTCCTAATCTTCAGGGGCAATCTGTATTTAGTTATACCCACTGAAGCCGTCGAGGAAATAAAAGAATTTCTTCCCTGCCAAAGTGTCTAATACTTGATCGATGAATGGGAGAGGAAAGTGATCTTTCTACGTTGCCTTATTTAGCTCCCTGTAGTCCATGCAGATTCTCCATTTCCCATTCGTTTTCGGTACCACCACAAGCGAGGAGACCCATTTACTATTAGAGATAGGGTAGATGAAGTTAACATCTAAAAGTTTTTGAACCTCAGCTTTTACTACTTCTTTTAGATGAGGATTTAGTATTCTTTGAGGCTATCTAACAGGTCTTGCATCATTTTCTATGTAGATGTGGTGTGTACACAATTGAGGATCAATTCCTTTCATATCAGGGTAATCCCATGCAAATGCTTCTTTATATTTTCTTAAGATATGGATGAGTTTTGTTTCTTGTTTAGGTGTAAGGTCGGCGTTAATGTTTAAGGGATTTCCAAATTCAATTTCCACAATTTTACTATGTGCAACTGAAGTGACAGGGATTGCGTAATCATGTGCATCCTTCAGAGGTTCCTCTTCTACTCCTTATCAAATGTTTCTTTTATCATATGACATTGGGTACGAGATGTGAGTTCAGCTTAACTAATAAAATTGCTAATGGCATCATATTATGTTTGGTCTTTGAACTCTAGTACTTCTTGTATAGTTAATGGAGATCTAATGTTGTCAGTAAGATATGATACAGGGTGCCTATTAGTTTTAACTATTGTGATGCTTGGCTGCACTTGGGGATATAGTACTAAATTCTTAATATCTGCCCCCTTGGTTATGATCATGTTCCCTTGCCGACAGCCGATATAGGCATCAGCGGTAGCGAGCCAAGGTCTTCCTAAGATCAATGGATGTCCATCAAGTCGGGTTTTAGGGCTTATTATGGAAAATCAGTTGGGTATTCCCAAGAGTCAACCAAGACCATGACGTCATGCAGTATGCCTTCCGGCCTAACCACAGACCGATCAGCCAATTCTAGCAGAGTTGAAGTGGGTTCTGCAGCTGTAATACCTAGCTTTTGGCAAGTAGCAGTTGTCAATATATTGATTGCAACTCCAAGATCAACTAAGGCATTGGTTAAGTTTTGACCATAAATTTGAACAGTTACCATTGGGTTTCCTGGGTCTTCATACTTAATAGGTGTTTCATTTCCTGATAATAAGTCAGATAAACTACCGACTACTTGAACTCTTGGATTATCTATTATATTCCTTCTCGGTCTTTTTATGCACAATTCCTTAATAGTTTTTGCGTATATCGGGATGTCTTGAATGGCCTGAAGGAATGGAATTTTTATGGACAAGTTTTGTAATTCTCCCAGAATGTCGAAATTAGATTGTTGTATAGGTCGAGGTATGACTAAACGTTCTGGGAACGGGGGAGAGGATATAGTTACTTGATTCTGGGTTTGTTGTCTATTTACATCATCTTCTTGTGACAAATGTTCTCTAGGTAACTGATCTTCAATATGAACTGTTTTATTTCCCTCTGTTTGGATAATACGCCCAGATCTTAGCTGAAGATCATTGCACTTCCTCAGATCGGGTCCTTCTTCTGATGTTTCTAAAATTTGGAGTGCTTGGACCAGTCTATTATTTGGATTGGGATTGGGCTGGGCTAGGAGTTTGGGTCTCAGATTAGATTGGGGGTTTTGCTGTAAAGATGGCAGTGTAGGTTGAGGGTAAGGAATATTTCCTACTGGCTGCTGTGTTGGTCTCTACCAATTAGTCTACCAGACTGAACCTTGTGAAGTGGAGGGAGTCTGTTACACAGTAAAATGTCACTGCCATCATGTCAGTCCCTCTACTGTGTTGTGAAACCACATTCACCTAAGCCCATGCTCTCTAAAATGGCTAAAAAACCCTCTTTGCCTAAGCTAAATGAATCATCGCGTCTGTTTATTAAATAACCGCGCTGACAGGTGGAGGCCATTGTATCTGATTTGCTGCCAGCGCGAAAGCACACGTCTTTTCCGCGCTGGTCCCATTTTACGGCTAGCACACCCTCCGTTTGCCCTGTTGAGCGCTGACTAGACCTCCTCTATAGTTGATCTGCGATGTCAGCGCGCCAGCTCAGTGTCTCACCCGCACTGATCCTGTTTGGGCGAATTTGTTCTAACAACCAACCTTCCAGATCCCTCCAGACTTGGTTGTTAGCATTGTTGAGGTCGCCATCCTTTATCTAGCATGTCTGTTCGACTGACCATCCACTTATCTTGGGGGAAAGCTCATCCTTTACCTATTCATGGAGACTCCTTCTCCTTTATAAACCTCCTCCATTGCCCATGAGCAGCTAGTTTGGAACATATAGACTTTGATTGAGGAATTCTTAGGGCATTAGTGCTGCTCTTTGTAGGCATTTGGTGTGTTGTGTGAGGATTGCTTTAAGCTTGAGGAAGGTCATGAGCTTGTTGCCTTGTATGTGAGAGAGAGACCTCTTTGACTTGGGAGATTTGCTTCAAAGGTGAATGCTTGGAAGACATGCTGGCTGGACCCTCTAGAGAAGGACTCAGCGTCAGGACTTCGGTTGTACCTTACTCTATTTTCTGATTAATAAAGATAGATGACTACTCTTATGGTTCCATTTCCATTTGTCCTATGAATGATTAATGTAAAATGTATCCTTCCTGACTGATACATAGTTGTTTTTAGTAGATTTTACGCTTGTGTTTGTTCTCCCTTTGCTTGTGCAGGTGTCCGT
>APFE031415185.1:0-18885 GCA_000404065.3 Pinus taeda | reverse complement strand
AACAGAGTCCATTGTGGTGGGTATGGGTTGTTTTGCCAGTATGGTGTGGGATAAGGAGGATTCGACCAACCAGATTGGCTTGTCTGATTTAGCCACGGGTTTGCAGAAGGATACGATTATGATGACCAGTTTGGAAATGGGGGCTGAAACTGACTTTTCCATGTATTATATTGTTGAGTATTGTACTGTGGATACTGAAAAGAAGAAGCTGGGTTTGAAAACATACCATTTTGTCGCGGCTGCCACTGATGACTCTGGTTGAGTAGATATACTGCCTCTGGTTCTTCTTCTGCTTCCTTATATACGACTTTCAGTCCAGGTAATGAGGGAAAACTTTCTGTATAGTGATCCCTTGTACAGATAGCACATGTTTGGATTGTATCTAGTGGACACTCCTTATGGCCATGCTTCTTCCTGCATCTGGGGTAGAAGATTGCCAAATTTTTTTCTTCCTCCATTTGTTTCTGCTTAGCCTGCAAAACGTCCAATTGTGTAGTCAGTGTTCCTAGTATATCAGTTTTAAAATTTTCAAATAAATTTCCAATTTCCACACGCGTTACTCCTTCTGATGAAATTTTGTTTTCTCTTGCAAACTGATCATGTTCTGCTGGTTTGATTCATGTACTGCCTCTCAAACTCCTGATACATAGATCAATTATGTCAACAAACCTGATAAATATCCCCTTTCCGCATAATGTTTAATGTTTCAGTCCATTGTTCTTTCATGCCCCTTATTAATGTTGTTTTCAGCACGTTATCAGGTAAAGGCAGCGATGCATAGGGAGATCTTTGCATATTATACTGGAAACATTCCACATATTCTTCTATTGTTTTGTTTGGTCTAGCTATCATCTGAAATATTTCATCTTTTAGTTCTCTAGACCTGTAGCAGTCTTGATATTTTTTTTAAAATGATTCTTTCATTTGTTCCCAGTTATTTATAACCCCACCACGTAATCCCATAAACCATCTTAGAGCAGCCCCTTTCAGAGTAGAGGGGAACAATTTTAGTTTTTGGGGGTCAGTGGTGTAATCATATCCCCTGCATAGTACATCAAATTCAAATAAAAATGCATCTGGGTCCTCTGATGTAAGTCCGTGAAATGTAGGAATTTGTTGAAGGGGGATTTCTTTCATAGGGGCATTTGCTGCGGAATCCACTATGGGGTATTGTAATGTAGAGGTTTGGGTGTTTGGTGGATTTTGAGCCATTGGGTCAAATATATGCCAATAACCTTTCGGAATATCTAAGAGGGTATTCCTAGGTTGAGGAGGGATGTCCTTAACAGGAGCAGTTTTAATAGCACTTCCTCTATCTGGGATTTCTATCTGAGGGAATTGGGTTTCTTCAATAATAATTTTTACTGCACTCCCTTTATCTGGGCTATTCAATGGCTCAGTTATCCTAGGAGGAGATCTTGGCTCCCCAGTTTCCCCTGTTTCCCCTTCTCCTTCACAAAGATTACTGAGATTCGCTTCTTGCAGTCGTTCTGGAATAGAATTTTCAATTTCTTGAAAGTCCTGTTCGTCAGTTTGACTATGCACCTCAGCAAAGGCTACAGATGGTGAACCTGTAGCCTGAAGGGAACTAGTAGGCTGTTTGGAAGTAACTTTCCTGGGTCCTACTAAAGGCTGAGATTCGGCTTTCTTATAGATTTCGTCTATGAATGTTGATCGACCAAGGGTCACCGGCCCCTTAGTTTTTTATGGCTTTGGTAAAGGTTTGGGATTTTTCTCCGGCTTTTTCTGCTTAGTCATGCACTCAATTTAACTATTAAACCTTAAGCAAATAGCAGCAAATCTGCAAGAAAGTGGGAAAAGGAGCAGGGCTTTTACATGCTCCACACGTAGGTTCTTACCTTCCGTTTTCAAACCCCAATTCTTCCCTAGCAGGTTCGTACACTACCCTGAAAAAGACAAATGGCTACACTCTTTCCCCGGCAACGGTGCCAAAATGTAGAGCTATAAAAAGGGTCTCTTTCACCTCTAGTTACCTCACATTAATATGTCAATCTGGGAACGTCTGGTTATTTCAAAGAGTGTCTCAGTCTGAGGCTTAGCACTTATCAGAGTAATGCTTGTAGTACAGTTGTTTAAAAGCTACAAAAGTAAATCAATGCATATCTACAACTTAGCTACTTCAAAAGACTCAATCACAGCAAGCATTGCATTAGCCAAAGGTTCGGTAGCAATAACCCACCCTTTTCATAACTGGTGAGAACAGATTCGAGGTCTGGGAGCGAGGTGGCAAATGCTGGGGCTCACTACGACCTGAGATCGCCCTTAATGAATGTAAATAAAATAGCAAGTAATGGAAATAGCAATGAAATAGAACAACACATCAGCCAAGGGTCCAATAGCAATAACCCATCCCTTTCATAGCTGATGGGAGCAGATCAGAGGTCTGGGAGCCAAATAGCAGATGTTGATGCTCACTACAGCCTGAGACTATCCTTAAGAAACAAAAAATTAGCAATCTGGAAATGGAACAACAATTGAAATGGAACAACAGCTAAAATGGGACAGCAAATAAATGGAACAGCAAATAAATAGAACAGCAACTAAATGGAACAGCAAATAAATGGAACAACAACTAAATGGAACAACAATTCAGAAATGGAACAGCAAATAAATGGAACAGCAACTAAATGGAACAGCAATTCAGAAATGGAACAGCAGTTGAAATAAGCAGTAACCAAGTTCATCAAGCTGTGACTCTATTTAACCACTCCAATCAAAACATCAATCCCTTAGTCTTAAAATGTGTACACATACTATGGAACAACACTATTGATTACAACCCTAGAAACACAATGTGCTTAATCTGCTTCTGTTATTGATCTAAATAAACGCATACGATTGCATCTCAAGATGAAAACAGTAACATTTAATAATTGTATGAAATCAAACTTTTCAAGATAACTATTGTAATGCTAAAGCATAATCGCAATGAGCTCTGTCATGGAGTGACATTATCCTGTAGAAATTAATCAACACTTAATAGATTGGTAACATGATACAACGCCAATATAAGATTTTAGTTTGCAGGAACATTGAACAAGTTAAACATAATAGAGCATGTAATATAACGTTCATAAAACACAACAAATTACCAGATTATGCCTATGAACAAACCACACAGAAACCACACGTAATGGTACAAGAGAAAGTGTCCTCCAGGGCCAGGCCCTTAGCCTCCAGGGTACACTGCTTAAGATTGATCCAGGCTCAAAGATAAAAGAATAACCAAGTCTGTATTAAGGCATGAAATAAAATTACAGGAACTCAAGTCTTCAATATAACATAAAGATCATGATCCTGATCTTCCTTAAAAGAGATTACATAAAAACCGTCCTCCTGCTAGCCAACAGTGCGATCCCTTATATAAGGAAGATGGCGGAGATATCTAGATATAGAAAATAGATAAAATAGCGATCCCTCAGGATCTTAGATCCTGAGGGATTTGCAGATTCGTTAATCCTGCGTTACTTCTTTCCTTTTCCTGTTCCGTGCTGGTATCTCTGCTCCCTTTCATGGGTTGATCCGTTTTTATCTGTGTTGCTTGGGGTCTCCCATCAAAGGGACAACAGTTAGCTCATCCTTGTCTTTTTCCTTGGAATGGTCACCTTCCGTTTTCCCTTCCTCCTGCACATAGGAATCACAATTATCAGTGTTTCCTATTAATCTCTCGTGTTTCGTTATAAATCTTCATCATTATCTAAGTTTCTAATGCAAAAGGCTTTTAAGTTCTAGTGAAGAGATACTAAAATAACCATCGGAACATACCTTCCTTGATACTCCACAAAAGTTATGCAACATTTCACTCTTGAAATCCTCCAACATATTCCCTATTTCATGCTTGATGGATGTTGTGGAGGGAGAGGAAATGACCAAGCTTTGGCTAGACGTTCCCTTCTTCCTAGCATCCATAGAGTAATTAATGGACATAATTTTCAATGTTATCATAAGGAAATTTTTAGATATCTCCTCCAGATAGCATGTTGAGGGTTTCCATTACATCTTCCCTGATCCCTCAAAGAAGAACTAGCTCTAGTGACTCAATATCAAGGGTAAAGTTGGCCCTCCTATAATTGTGTTGAAACCTCTCCTCACAGTTCTCCAAAGATTCATCAGGTCCAAGGGTCATCCTAAATATTTACTCCTTTGTTTTTTTGGACATACAATAATCTTGATATTTATCATTGAAGGTTTGTTGCATTTAGGCTTAGGTAGTGATGTTGCTTCCAGGTAAACTCATAAACCAGCACAAGACCACATCTTTCAGGGTAGAAGGAAATAACTTCAGCTTCTTCTCATCTAAAGCATAGCCATAGGTCCTAGAAATAAAAATGAACTCAAACATGAAGGTGTCAGGATATTCAGAGTTTAGGCTATGGAAATGTGGAAGGGAAGAAAGGCTTATATATTTCATTAGAGCCTCTCCATTGGTTTCTCTTATAGGGAAAATATCATTGTTCTTGTTTCCATCCATAGTTTGGGTAGGCAAGATAGGTTATTCTTATCCTATAGGTTCTTCAAAAATTTCAGGTGGATCTCCTACAACGTTTTCCAAATCCCCTGTAGTTAGAGAGGCAATTTCACAGTCACCAAAGAAGAATGAATTTTGACTACTTGAGGGGGTGGTGGTTTTGGTAATAATTTACCTTGGTTATCTCTACTCTTGCGAGGCATGAAAGAACTAGCTTTGTTCATTTAAAAAAAAAAAATTCAATACTTTTTAAAGAAATAAGATTGATGAAAAACATAAAAGAACAAGCAATTCTTAAGAAGAAACAAAACCTACTTAAACACCTCCCCAACAACGAGACCAAAATGTGGTGAGTGTTGGTATTGCACCAAGAGTGTTGCAAATTCTAGGGGATCCTCAACTCAAATAATCATCCCAGGGTTAGTACAAACTTAGAGGTGATAGTTCTATATCTATAGTAGGTTAGGTTTTGCTCATGTCACCCTCAGTCATGAAATCATATGAAGGTGTTTAGGGACCATTCCTCCAAATAACTATAGTAAAACATTATTATGAAAGCATAATTGAGCCTAAATATAACTACGAATGTGAAAATGCCATTCATTCAAATGTAGATGATAATTAACATTTCATGAAAGAGAAAGGGTTGGTCTACTTAGAGAAGTAAAGCTACTCTACTTTGCATATTTCAAATCAGTATCCTACTTGCATGTATCATTGATCTACTTTAAATTTTCTTGAAAATAAGGAATTTAACTCTTAACATGCTTATGAAAAAAATTATAATTCTAATCTATTTTTCAGTGACGAAAGGAAGATGTTAGAGTGGTCTAAGGTCCTTTCTTAATCCTCAAATCAGAATTTGGAACCATTATTCAACTCAACTACGATATGATCGAAGTGGGGAGAAAAATTGGTTGAAAAGAACATCGTTATAGGGCTACTACATGAGTTGCTACATGAGATCCTGTATTGCTATAGGAGGCCCTATTTTTCTACAGGGGGGATTCAAAGAGCCTTTTGAGGGTAGAAATGGTGCCTTGAGGGTAGGATAAGATATATGAAGGTCAAAGCAGCCCCCTAACCAAACCTAGAACCTCTCGTAGGTCTATCTTGCACTAAGGGTGATCCCCACAATGTCCTCTATTTTCCTTAACAAAATGACTGTGGAAATATAGTTTGGGAGCAGTGTGAGATGGAGAGGAAGAAGACAAAAAGGCCCAAGTGGAGATGGAAATATGTGACCACACCTACAGATCAACAAAACCCTGTAGCAAGCAAAATACATGCATTAAATGACCAATAACACAATGAGATAAACTATCATGGAACAGATGAGTTGAATTTGACTAAAATATATGCTATTCCACAAAAATGCTTTGATCATTGAACTAACTCCTAAGTTGAAGATAATAAACATGAAAAAGTATTACAACTAACATCTATCTATTTCAAATAAATCATAAACAAATGTTTTTGGCCTGAGATTGTAAATCTTTCCAATCACTCTTCCCATAAGAGAGGTAGTAGGAAAGCCTACAATCACAAGTTTTTATAGCTTAACATCACTGAAACTAGAGAAAGACATGAAATTATTTGAAATAAGAACAACAAAGAAATACGGAAGAGGGACTAAAGCCTTTGGGTTGGGCCCAAACCCAAGGGTTTCAGCCCTCTAAAACTAGCTCAGATGCAAATCAATGAAATACTTCACATTAGCAGAAAATAGTAGTGTCATACATCACATGAATGTTAAGAATAACAATGTGAAGGACTAGGCTCCATAGCTACTCTTATCTTAATCAAAAACTTGAATCCTAATGAGCCTTTGGACTGGTTTATTTCCACATGATCTTGAAACTTGAGATGCACTTAACAATTATAAGCAATATGTTTTAATTATGAGATGGGCCTCACATCTTAAGTCACAATACATCCATAAATGTTAGTTTCACCTTAAATTTGTAACTTAAAATTGCATGTAAGAAAAAAAAAAAAAACTTAATACAATCACGAATAAGCAGAACATGCAAACATCAAGGATTGATAATGGAGTTCACGCCCTCCACTGTGCTACATCTTTGGATTTGCCTCCAACAGGCTGAATCAATTTTATTTTCTTTCTAAAATGACGAACATTTATGTATCAACATGCCTCGAAAATATATCTGGATCTCTCCAACCACTCCTCAAAATGAAGATCTCCAATATCTTCTCAAAATGACGCTATCAAGCTCTCCAAAATTATCATAACTCTCATATTTTACAAAGTACATAAGATGGATTTATATATCTTAATATCCCAAAAAGAGGAGGAAATATCTCCTTAGATCTCCTATTCCAAGGAGAAAGTAACTCTCTGATGGGTCCAGCCCCTACGACCTTCGGTTGAGTGTTAACTATGATGGTTAATGATATATGCATTGATTGGTTTGTTTTATTATATGGCGGTTGGTTGAATTTAATGTGGTGTACTGTTGGCGTGTGGAGATGAGGACATGTGTCTAGGTCTTGGGCTCTGATCCTTCCCACTCTTTTTATGCATCGAAACACTAGCTGTTCATTTCATTTGGCGTTGTTTGTTTTTGCTGTGCTGCTATGCTGCTGGTGAGTTTCCGAGGTCTGCTATACGAGGGTTTACTATGTCATTTGACTTAATTTTCATTCTGGCTATGCCTGGTTAGTTGTAAGATGTGGGTCTCTGATTGTAAGTGATGCCTTGCTCATTCCGCGCTTGTTCTGTGCTAGTTACGAGGTGTGAAACACTCGATATTGATACCCTCTGTCGACCTCTACTCGGCTCTGCTTGTTTTCACAGTTTCAGTTTCAGGTCATTCGTTTCTTCTCTATGCACTATCTTCACAGATAAATGATTATGTTTTTTTACTACATGTTGCAACTATGGGGTCACTCGGCTTCCAGTTTCCCTTCAGCATTTTTCTGAAGGTATGTTCTCCTTCCTTACTGTTTCTCTTTACTCCATTTTACTCAAGCATTGATGGCCTCTACTCCTCTGTTGCAGTGGGTGACTCTATGGCTACGACCTCAGCTCCATGGCTCCATTGGTGGCTTGTTCAAGTTAGACTTTGCCCCAGTAAGTTTCCATAGCTCTACACCTTGTTTCATTCGTTTTTCATTATTATAGTTGTGGCTCCCTCTGTGTCATTTTCTAATGGCTTGATGGGTGGCTTGTATAGGTGGAGGATGGCCTACTCGTGGTTCTTGCACCAGTCTCCTACCACTGAAATAGGTAGGGCCGTCCCTACATATTAGTTTTTTGTTTGTTCGAGTGTTTACTGTTCATAGGGTTTTACGAGTTGAGGTTCTAGTCGGGCTTGGTTTCTACAGTTCTAAGCAATGCGCCTATGGCTCCATCGCATGCATGCAACTCTATTATTGATAACTTATACATGTATTTAAATGGCCCTATAATGGCCCTGCGAGGGTTTTGTAATCTGATTATTTTGACACCGTTTGCTAGTCCTTGACCAATGCGTTGTAATGTTTTGACTCCTTGAAATATATATTGGAAATTCATTTTTTTACATTCTGCAATGGAAATTTGGAATGTGTTTGATTTTGGTACCTGAAGCTTGTCTCTGTAACAATAGTTTTCTCGACTCCTTCGTATCTTCATTCTGTTGGCACTGTGATTTGCTCGATAAATCTCCTCGCCTTTATGCTCGTTGTTCACCTGTATATGTTAGCTTTGTTGATGGAAAATGATAAATAATTTAACATTATAAAATAGGAATGAATTTAGGACTGTAGCATGAATGGTTTCAGATGTTTTTGTATTCAGAAAAGATTTTCATATTTTCTCTGTGTTCCTTCTCTGATGGCCAAAAAAAGATTACATACTTCTATTTTGTAGAGAACACTATGCAGTTAGCATAACTGGCAGTGGTTACATTAAAACAGTTCCTGAATAATTGTCTTTTCTTGCTTTGTAAATTAAAACAAATTCTAAATAAAACTAAGAGAAAAAAAAACATTTACGTAAGCAACCATTGTCATTGGCTTAGACAACCATTCCTAGAAAAAAAAAAACAAAACTAATGAAACTCAAAGTATTTTAAACAAGACAAACTCCTGCCATGTCCTTCCCTGAGCTGGATGCTCCTACATCAGGCTCCTGTGGTAGGTGAAAGATCATGGCTCTCGTCCATGAGCTCCTTGATAGAATACCTTGCACGTTGTATCTATCTGGCATCAAGCCACGAACTGTCCTCAATAGGGCAGTTCTTCCACTTGACAAGGTAATGTACGTAATCCTTTTTTTGAGTCCACTTGGCCACTTGTGTGTCAAGAATTTCTTCAGTTTCAAGTGGGTGAGCCGTAGGCATTTGTCTTATCCATGAATCACTTCCTTGTTGGGTGTCCCGCTTTGGCTGGGCCAAACTTTCCTTTTCCAGATTAGCAGTGTATGGGAATAAATATGCCACATTAAAAATGGGTGATATTCCTATACCTGGAGGTAATTGCAGTTCATAAGCATTGGCAAAAAATTTACGCAGAATTTTACAATGTCCAATTTTTTTGAATTTCAACTTATTGTATGTGCCCTTAGGAAATATTTCCCTATGCAGATGCACTAGAACCTGATCTCCAACATTAAATTTTACCTCATGTCACTTTATATATGCTTTTTACTTGTACTTTTGACTATTGTCCTGTAATTTCAATTTCACCTACTCATGTAGGTCGTTAATTGCCCTTGCAAAGTCTTCCCTGTCAGCACTTCTTTTCTCTAACTGTCCCAAATCCCATAGTTCATGCACTCCTCAGGGATTCATTCCATACACAATCTAAAAAGAAGTGCTTCCTATGCTTCGGTTTGGTGAATCGTTGTAAGCGAATTCTGCTTGGGCAAGTACCCGATCCCACATATGTGAATTTTCTCCCACTAGATTCCTTAGCAGGTTTCCTAAACTTCTGTTCACCACCTCCATTTGTCCATCCGTTTGTGGATGATAAGCGGAGCTGAAGTTCAACTGTCTTAGAGACAATGGACTTAGGTAAGTCGTGCAACCTAACAATATTTGTGAAAAACAAGTGTGCTACGTGAGTGGCATCACTGATTTTCCTGCAGGGAATAAAATGTGCCATTTTTTAGAATGGTCCGTTACCACCATCACAGAGTCATGACCATGATGTGTTATTGGCAAACCCAAGACAAATTCCAAGCTAATTGAGTCCCATGGTCTACCTAGAATAGGCAGTGGTGTGTAGAGTCCCATATTTTGATTGTGTCCTTTTGCCAACTGACACACTTTACACCTAGTTACAAATCGATGTACATCCCTTCACATCCTTATCCAATAATAAAAGTGACTGAGATAATATAAGGTCTTATCAATGCTGAAATGTTTGGAAAGACCTCCACTGTGTTTCTCCCGAATGATGTTCTCCCTCATCAAACAGTCGGGAATACACAATTGTCCTCCCTTAAACAACAACTTCTCCTGTAGGTTATATTCCAGCCATGGACTATTATTCCTCATCAAAGGGTTTTGGCAGGCTTCATAAGCCTCCTTAAAATCCGCATCCATCTGATACAAGTCTTTCAGGTGTTCAAAACCCAACACTTGTATGGTGCTCTCCTGCAAGAGAAAAACCCTCCTACTCAATACATCTGCTACCTTGTTGGCCTATCCACTAATATGTTTCAACACAAACATGTAACTCTACAAGTATTCAACCAAATTTTCATGCTTGTGGTTTACCTTGTGCTGTTGCATAACGTACTGCAATGTAGAATTATCAAAAAATAAAACGAACTCATTACCCAACAAATAGTGTCTCCAATGCTTCAATGCTTGGATGACAACATAGAACTCCTTGTCATAAGACGAGTACTTCTACCTGCTTTCATTCAACTTTTCAATGAAATAAGCAACAGGTTTGTCTTCCTGGCTGAGTACGGCCCTAATGGTTGTACCGCTGGCATCACAATGAACTTGAAAAAGTTTTTTGAAGTCAAGTAGACTCAAAATTGGCCTCTCAGTGATCTTCTTTTTCAATATTTGGAATGTCTTTGTTGCAGCTTCAGTCCACTGAGAAGGTTGACTTGCCTTCTTGATTGTATCCAACATAGGTGCATAGATTCCACTAAAATCCCTTATAAACTTATGATAAAAACTTGCCAACCCATGAACACTTCAAACTTCGAATAGACTCTTAGGGGATGGCTAGCTAAGTATAGCTGCAACTTTTTTTGGGTCCATTTTTAGCTCATTCTCTACAATCACGAAACCCAGATAAACCGACTCCTTCTGAAAGAAAGTGTTTTTCTTCGGATTGATTAGCAACTTGTTTTGCTGCAATTTCTCCAGAACGTATCGAACATGTTGAAAATTCTCCTCCCTGGTTTCGCTGAAATCCAGTATATCATCAAGATAAACAATCACAAATTTCCCAATGAATTCCTTCAACATTTTATTCATCAAGTGCATAAAAGTACTAGGTGTGCTACTTAACCTAAATGGCATCACGAACCATTCATACAACCCTTCATTAGTCTTGAGAGCTATTTTCCATTCATCCCCTTCCCAGATTCTAATCTGGTGGTATCCACTCCTCAAATCTATCTTCGAAAAATATGTTGCCTCGCTCAAACCGTCCATCATATCATCCATTCGTGGCAATGGAAACCTATACCTGATCGTAATCTTGTTTATTGCTACGAATCCATGCACATTTGCCACTCACCTCCTTTCTTGGGAGCAAGAACTATTGGAACTGCACATGGGCTCAAGCTCTCTCGAATCAATCCCTTATCCAGCAACTCCTGTACCTATTTTCTAATATTCTTGTTGTCTTTGGGGCTGATCCGGTAAGCAGCTTTATTTGGTAAACTAGCTCTAGGGATGAAATCTAGTGATGACTGATACTCCACTTTGGTGGACATTTATCTGGTAAATCATAGACCACAATGTCACTGAATTCCTACAACATTTACTGGATTTTTGTAGGTAAATCATAAATTTCAGTGTGCAATAGCACTGTTCTTGGTCTCCTTACAATAGCATATTTCACTTCGTCATCTTCAATCTATTTTAAAAGTTTTTTTCTACCCACCAATAGTACTTTTGGTCCACTAGTCTATAGTGTTTCCATCTCCTTGATGGGCAGTAGCATTTGCTTAATCCCATCTTTAACAAACTTGCAACAGTTTGTCTTCCCATCATGAACAACTTTCCGATCATACTATCACGGTCTACCTAGCAGCGTATGACACACATCCATGGGCATGATGTCACAAATAACTTTGTCCCTATATTTGCCAATATGGAATTCCACCTCACACTACTCATCAACTAGCAGTTTGGGACCCTTCTGTAACCATGACACCTTATAGGGGGTTGGATGCTTCAGTTGTTTTAAACCCAATTTCTCCACCATCTATGTTGCAACTAGATTATCAGTGCTTCCACTGTCTATAATCAGTTTGTAGCATTTGCCATGTGACTTGCACATAGTCTGAAATAATGCCTTTCTTTGGGTTTTTTTAGCTGCTTCTTTTGCTGGTTTTAGTAATACCTTATTCAAGGCTAAGGCCTCTCCTATCTCTAGTGCATTTTCTACTTCCTTAGGTGGTGCCTTTGCCTCTTCTGTCTAGTAACATATGCTCCTCTTTGACCAACCTATTCTCCTTCAGGACACTCAAAGGATCTGTGCCCCAACTTGTGGCACTTGTAGCACTGGTAGGCAACTCCTCTGCCTCTGCCATTTCCCCTTCCTCTCTAGTATGGCCTTCCTCCTCTAGTGCTACCATCCTTTTATGTTGTCCTTGAGGTTTTTGAACTGCTGCCCTCTTCACTATTATTGGTAGTCCTTCCTCTGCCAAAGGATTTTCCTTTTCGTTTGCCTGCTCCTCATCCTCTCCTAGAATTCTGCTTTCTTGTGATTTTTTCTTTTGCCTTTAAGGCACTTTGGTATGCTTCCTTTATGGTTTTTGGAGAAAGAATACTTATCTCACCCAATATCTCCAACCTTAGGCCATTCAAAATCGTTACTATTTTTTCTGGGGTGTCTTCAGTATAACCAGCTCTCAAATTCACCTGATAGAATTCTTCAGTATATTCTTTCACCATCATTCCTCTTTGCTTCAAATTTTGTACCTGTCAATGTAGAGCAATCTAGTAATCTTTGGGAAAAAACTTGCCCTTCATCTTGGTGACCATTCTGGTCCACTTTTTAATTGGTAACTTATTCAAACTTCTCCTCTGTACTTGGACACTATCCCACCATAAGGTTGTGTGTCCTTTCAGCTTAGTAGCAGCAAATCTAATTCTTCTATCTTCGCTGACCTCCTCACATTAAAAATACTTTTCCAGCTCACTAATCTAGTCCAACAACACTTCTGTGGACAAACTAGCATCATACTTTGGAATTTCAAGTTTTGGCTTACTACTAGCCAACAAAACTGACCTTAACAATTTAATCTTAGGTCCTTCATCATCTGATCCATATGTTGTAACTATAGCCTCTTCCTCCCTGTCATCTCCTACTTCTGGATCCTTTCTCCTTCTTGCTTCTATTGTTGCCAAATGGGCATTCAGGATCCTAATCTCTTCCCTCAATCCCTCATCTACTACTCTTCAAATAGCTCTACCATGACCTCTTCTCCTAGCTTCCATCTTATAAGAAAATCAGTCAACTGTTCCTGCTCTGATACCAAAATTTGATGGGTCCAGCCCCTACGAACTTTAGCTAAGTGTTAACTATGATGGTTAATGATATATGCATTGATTGGTTTGTTTTATTATATGGTGTTTGGTTGACTTTAATGCGGTGTATTGCTGGCATGTGGAGATGAGGACATGTGTCCAAGTCTCGGGCTCTACTCCTTCCCGCTCCTTCTATTCCTCGAAACACTAGTTGTTCATTTCATTTGGTGGTGTTTGTTTTGCTATGCTACTATGTTGCTGATGAGGTTTCGAGGTCTACTGTGTGAGGGTTTACTCTGTCATTTGCCTTTGTTTTTGTTTTGGCTGTGCCTGGTCTATTGTATGTTGTGGGTCTCTGCTTGTTAGCGATGCCTTGCTCATTCTGTGCTTCTTTTGAGCTAGTTATGGGGTGTGAAACACTCGGTATCGGTTCTCTCTGTTGACTTGTACTCGGCTCTGCTTTTTTTAACAGTTTCAGTTTCAAGTCATTTGTTTATTCTCCATGCACCGTCTTGATATATTAATGATTCTGTGTTTTTTCTACAGGCTGCAGCTATGGGGTCACTCAGCTTCCGGTTTCCTTTCAGTAGTTTTCTGAAGGTATGTTGTCCTTCCTTGTTGTTTCTCTTTACTCCATTTTAGTCAGGCGTTGATGACCTCTGCTCCTCTGTGGAAGTGGGTGAATCTATGGCTACGACCTCGGCTCCTTGGCTCCACTGGTGGCTTGTTCAAGTTAGACTCTACCCTGGTAAGTTTCCCTAGCTCTGCACTCTATTTCAGTCGTTTTCTGTTGTTATAGTTGTCGCTCCCTCTGTGTTAATTTCTAATGGTCTGATGGGTGGCTTGTGCAGGTGGACGATGGCTTGTTTGTGGTTCTTGCACTGGTCTCCTACACCTGAAACGGGATCTGCTTGTTGTTTGTTCAAGGGTTTACTGTTCATAGGGCTTTATGAGTTGAGGTTGTAAACGGGTTTGGGTTTTGCGGTTCTGGGCAATTGCGTGCATCTCTGTTGTTTATAACTTATACATGTATTTAAATGGCCCTGTAATGGCCTTGTGAGGGTTTTGTAATCTATTTATTTTGACACTGTTTGTTGGTCCTTGACCAATGCACTGTAATGTTTCGAATTCTTAATAAATATCTATATTTATGATTGTATTTTTACTAGAAATTCATTTGTTTACATTTTGCAATGGAAATTTGGAATGTGTTTGCTTTCGTTACCTGAAGCTTGTCTCTGTAACAATAGCTTGCTCAACTCCTTCGTATCTTCATTCCGTTGGCACTGTGATTTGCCCGTTAGCTCTCCTCACCCTTATGCTTGTTGTTCACCTATATATGTTAGCTTTGTTGATGGAAAATGAGAAATAATTTAACAGTATAAAATAGGAATGAATTTTGGACCATAGCACGAATGGTTTCAGATGTTTTTGTATTAAGAAAATATTTCTGTATTTTCTCTGTGTTCCTTCTATGATGGCCAAAAAAAGATTACATCCATTGCTTTTTCCTTCTGGTTTGTAGAGAACACTGGGCAATTAGCATAACTGCCAGTTGTTACATTAAAACAGTTCTTGAATAACTTCCTTTTCTTGCTTTGTAAATTAAAACAAATTCTAAATAAAACTAAGAGAAAAAAAACAATTACGTAAGCAACCATTGTCATTGGCTGAGATAGCCATTCCTAGGGAAAAAACTAATGAAACTCAAACTGTTTTGAACAAGACAAACTCCCACCATGTCCTTCCCTGAGCTAGATGCTCCTGCATCACTCTCTTATCCGTTAAGATATTCCCATGAGATATTTGTGGAGGAAATCTCTCAAATCCTACTATCAAGGGAGTCATCCCAAAACCCTAGGGATGAGAGTAATCCCATTAGACTCTCAACTTCAACATAAGTTTAGAAATTGAATTTGAGAAAATCCTCTCATAATTAATTTCTATTTACAAATTAAAAATTAAAACATGATCACATTTACATTTAAATTGAAAACGCCCTCAACCTAGGCTTCAAATGAGTGTATCTTCACTATGGTGCTCCTTGAAAAATGTCTAGATCCTTCTGGATCAAACCTACCCATAGATAAAGGCTTTTGGTCCACAAAAAGATGAAACAGTTGAAGTCAACTATGATATCAGGGTATTGATTTTCTTCAGAATTAGGTACAATTTGAAGAAGAATGTTCTTCATATATAATAGCTTCCCAACTATGGTCTGCAACTTTTCCTTTGTCTGCAATTTTCTGCATTAAACATGTTTTTTCATCATAACTCCTAGGATAAGTTTATTCATACATAATATACAGCTGCAAATGTGGCTGGCATAGAAGAAAATCTTCCAACTGATCCCATCACAAAATCCTACAATTCCCGTCCTCTGTTTTTGGAGAATTTGTGACCAAGATTTTGTGCTGGAAGAAGATATGGTTGCTATATATCGTAGACCAACTTCAATTATAGTGGCATCTGTTGTTGCTGGGTATTTTCTAAATCTTCAATATCCCACATATCTAACAAGCTCTAGTTAACTTGTGCTTCTTTCAATTTATCTTGCTTACCTTGAATCATTAAGCCCAGTATAAAAGAAATCTGTCAGGCCAGGCAGTAACTCCATAAGGCAAAAATGATTCGTGTGTTCTATTCCATCAGGTAGGTCTTCATTATATACATGAGGGAGAGATTTTTCAGTTCATCTCCTGATGACTGTTCATATTTCCTATTTATCTATTTACATAAATTCACCCAATCACAAGGATTAGGTGTCAACATTCCCCCCATTAATCTGAAGGGATGTTGGTGAGTCCAAGCATCATTCTGAATTGTTCAAGCTTTTCTCTTCCAGGCACTTCGGTGAAGATGTCTGCAATTTTCTCATTTGTGGAATGATGATGGAGATGGATTTCTTTGGCCTCAACATGATGTCAAATAGATGATATTTAATATTGATGTGCTTTGTTCGATCATGGAACTTTGGGTTCTTGGCCAAATTTATTGCAAAGGTATTGTCAATCATGAGTGGAGTTGATTGTACTTGTTTTACTTGCAAATCTTCAAGAATTTTCCTGAGCCACACAGTTTATTTTGTTGCTTCAGCTGCTGCCACGTATTCTGCTTCTATTGTGGAATCTGCTGGAATTGATTGTTTGTGTGATCTCCAAGAGACAGCTCTTGATCCAAGACTCATAGCATATCCTGAAGTTGATACCCCAGTTTCTTTGTCTCCATCGAAGTCTGAATCAGAGTATCCAATCAAGCTGAAGTCGTCTACTTGTGTATACTTGATTCCAAAGTCTTGAGTTCCCTTCAAGTACCTTAGAACTCTTTTTGCAGCAGACCAATGTCCCTCACAAGACTTTTTCATAAACTTGGAGAGAATTCCAATAGCAAACGAAATGTCTTCTCTCGTAGTAGTTAGGTAGTTGAAACTTCCTACAAGCTATCTATACTTTGTTGCATCCTCAAATTCTTTTCCTTCAATAGATGTGAGCTTTAAGTTTCATTCCATTGGAGTAGTAAGAGGATTGCACTCTATCATGTCAAACCTATTCAACAGATCTCCAATGTATTTCTTTTGAGAAAGAAATATGGACCTTGGATGTTGGGTTACTTCAATGCCAATATAGTAATGAACATAGCCCAAATCAATCATTTCAAAACTTTTCCCCAATTCCTTCTTTATGGATGCAATGTAGCTTTCATTGTTTCTTGTCATCAAAAGATTATCTACATATACCACAAGATATACAATTGTTTTGCAAACTTTCTTGACAAATAAAGTTGCATCATCAAGATCAAAATGTTTGAAATTGAGTTTCAGAAGATGCTCAGTTAGTTTTTCATACCAAGCTTGCAGTGCTTGTTTGAGGCCATACCAGGACTTCACAAGTTTGCATACTTTATGTTCATGTCCTTTCACAACAAATCCTTCAGGCTGGGACATAAAAACATTCTCTTTTAGATCTCCATTCAAGAAAGTAGTTTTTACATCCATTTGATGGACTTTCCATCCATTCTGAGCTGCTAGTGCAAAGAGCGTCCAAATGGTAGCCCATTTTACTGTCAGGGCAAAGGTCTCCTCATAATCGACCCCTTCCTTCTGTGCAAAACCTTTTGCCACAAGCTTAGCTTTGTGCTTATCAAGTGAGCCATTAGCTTTATACTTGTTCTTGTAGACCCACTTGCAGCCCCATTGGTTTGGCTCCTAATGGAGGATCAACCAGCTTCCAAGTGTCATTCTTTATGAGGGCATCATACTCCTTTTGCATCACTTATTTCCATTCATCATGCTTCTTTGAAGGAATTTGGTTCAAAATTTGTAGATAAGTTCAGTTCCCAATCATAAGTAACATCCATATCAACAGGTGAATTAGAGTCATCTACATCACCTCCATTTTGCCAGTTTGAATTTCTGGTTCCTGTCTTTCCAACTTCATCAGGATGTACACTTTCAAGTGTCTTTGTCAGCCACTTTGGGGGACCTTTTTTAGATGGTCCAGGTTACTCCATTGATTAAGTTGGGACTAAATCAAGATTGAGTCTCCCAATTATATCAATTACATCACTTAAAGCATCATCCGTTGTTGGAGTTTCATGTGGGGGAGAGTGTTCTTCAGAAGAAGATTCCATATGTTGATCTAGTATAGGAATGCCCCCTTCAAGATGTGGAATCCGATTATCAAATTCTTGAAATTATTTTGCTTTTGCGAATCTATCCAAGCGATCAAGTTGTCGCTTAAAAACATTGTCAGTTTTGGATGATTCAAGAAAAATTACATCTCTAGATAGAACAAACTTTTTATTTACTTCATCATAGAGATGGTATGCTTTGGAGGTGTATGAATATCCCAGAACAATACACTTACAACTTCTAGCACCAAGTTTGTTTCTATGTATCTTTGGTATCAAGGCATAACAGGTGGAACTAAAGACCCTAAGATGATTTACTGAAGGAACATGTCCATACCACATTTCATATGGAGTCTTGTTTCTTATAGCATTAGATGGACATCTATTCTTTATATATGCAGCATATAGAACAACAACCGCCCAAAACATTATCTTTACATTTTTGAAGAAGAGCATGGATCGTACCATATTTAAGATTGTCCTATTCATTCTTTCAGCTACACCATTCGTCTTTGGGGATTTAAGGCACAGTGATTTGATGTTATTGATCCCATGTTGGCGAAGATAGTTTTCAAATTCATTTGATGTGTATTCTTTTCCATTATCAGTGCAAATAGACCTAATATGATATTGTGCATCATTTTCAATCCATTTATGAAAATTCTTGAATGTTTGAAAAGCATAAAATTTGTTCTTAAATAAATAAAACCAACACATTCTGGTGTAGTCATCAATAAATGTCATGATATATTTATTTCCATTTGCAGAAGGAACAGGGATTGGACCACATAAATCTGAATGAATGAGTTCAAGTTTTCTATGTGCTCTTGAATGTGAATCATGAAAATACTGTTTGCTATGCTTTCCTAGAATGCAAGCATCACATTGCTTAAGTTTTCTAGGAATTGTAGGCAAACCAGCAACACCATTTTTCTTCAATAAGAAGAGATTGTCATAGTTTAAATGTCCAAATCTAGCATGCCATAATAAACTTGATGGAAGTGTACCTTCTTCATGATGAGAAATATATGAGAAATGTTGTGCATGAGCAGATGTTCCTTGCAGTTTGAAAAGCCTTTCTTCTTCTATTCCCCT
>APFE031415181.1:0-10745 GCA_000404065.3 Pinus taeda | reverse complement strand
AATGGAAAGACCCCTCTCCAGAAGATGCAACTGGGGAGCCAGCCACTATTCTGCAGCAGTTTCCGCAGCTTCAGCCTTGAGGACAAGGCTAGTCTTAAGGGGGTGGGCATGTTAGGGTCCCACCCTAACCCCCTTATCTATGTAATGGGACCACGTCATAGTCAAGAGTCAATGAAGCCCATATTAATAATTATAAGTGGATCCGCAATTAATAAAGGAACCACAGTTAGTTGCAAATGGGCCGTAGTATTAGATAGATGGTATTAGTAATAAGCAATATTGACCCGTGGTATTACTTGTAGGAGTCATATATAAAGGATAGTAACTCCCTGCGAGGAGCATCGTGTCTTATTTTTGTGTAATCGAGCTCTGCTCTATTGGAGGTTGCCCCCTCGAAGAGGCAAGTGAACATTTCTCTCTGAATAATAAAGTCATTGCCATTCTGTGTTCTCGGTCTCTTTTCTTCGCATATTTTGTATTTGGGTATCTTTTGCAGGTTAAGAAGCATAACACTTGAAGGTTGAAGGTTAGGGCTTTGTGCCTTCAGGGTGTGTCAATGCACTCAAGAAGTTCAGGATGGTGCAGGATGCATAGGGGAAGGCTGAAGGATTGAGCTTCATGGCTTCTGGGTGCACCAGTGCACTCAAGGAGGGTGCACTTCTTCGAGTTGAAGGAATGCACTCAAGGAATACATAACCATTTTGGAGGGCATAGTTCAGAAAAAGGAAGGGGATTCGTGCTTTGGGAGTGTGCCTAGATATCAAGGAGGGTGCATGGTGCGCTTTCAAACAATGAAGGATCTCCCATTAAGGTTTTAGAGTGCACTTGTGTGCTCTTGGCCTTAATGGGCTTGCATTACAACTGAAATTTTTCTAAGTCTGGGTCATAAGGCAAGGGCCAAATAGGATGAGTTTATAAATAGAACCAAGTGCGACGCACACTAGATCATCGATAAAACTTAGAAAATATTGACCAGCAATGAATATACATCAAAACACCGCTTTCTATACATTCCCCAAGTACTACTAGTGGAATGTGTGTGGCTATCGTGAGCCAAAAGTGTCGTTTGATAACACAAAGATGTTGCGACCATGAAATGCACCTAGAGGTTTTATCAAGAACACTTATAACATATAAAGAAACATGAACTACACTTGAAAAATGAGGTGACACTTGATATGACAATGAAGTAGGCTCCAAAATCTGAATGTAGTGAAATTTTTGGAGGGTGTTGTAGCAGAAATGACACTTGGTAACACACTAGGTGAATTTAAGCTTCCCTACTAGGAATTTTGTGGTTAAGGGTCATACCTTCAAGAGGTATTAATTTCCATGAGTTCCCCCTTTCGGCCTTTTTTCATGCATAACATCTCTCTTTTCTCTACTTGGTCGAAACACATATGAAATATACATTATATTACAATATTTTTGATATAGGAGAGGGTAATGTGCACAACGCGTTTATGATTTTTCATCTCTGGTGTTTCTCTATTGCTAGCATGCCTAGACAGTACCTGACAGAGTCACTTTAGGAGCACACACATTGCTTCACTACCAAAAAGCCTAGACAATACCCTGGAGAAGTCACTTGTTTCACTTCCCTGCACAGGAAGCCTTTCTCTTCTTTCATCCTTTATTTATTTATTTTAATAGAACTGTGTTTTGGAACTTATTAGGATCCCAATTTATTAAGAGAAAAGAAGGTTTCCCCTTCAAATAAGTATATTTAGACCTCTAATTTTAATTTGCTCATGTTAGATTTTCCCCTTATCATTTCTCTACAAAATTGGACAAGTGTTAACACACAAGTAGACTTATACCAAGTGGAGCAATTCAGATACCAATATAGGAATGGATCTAATTGGTTCCCTCAGGGTTCTCCTATTGGGCGAATCATATTTTCCATCTGGACTTAGCTCAACCCATGGCATTTCCCAAAAAAGGAAGGAGAACAATAGGAAGCCAAGTGTTGTGGTTGTCACACTTCTCCTTTATTACACTACAAAGTCTCTTGAGCCATGAACTTTACACAGGGGTCTTATTTATGTACATTGATCAACCAACAAGACATGAAAAGACATGACTACATAATAAATAGACATACACAAACAAAATAAAATAGTCAAAACAATTGTACAAGAAGTGCATCTTGTAGTTGTTATTCAAAATAATGTTTTAAATTTTGGCCATTTACGGGAAGGGGGTCAATCCTCCCATATAATGATTTTAGCTTAAAGGAATTAAGGTCGAGATTCTTAGCAACAATAGAGGGTCCAATCCACAAAGGCTGGAACTTTATGTGTTTACTTTTGTCTTCATGGGGTTTGTCCCATTTCAGAACTAGGTTTCCCACATAAAAGCTCTTTGCCCCTATGGATTTTTTTCAAACCAATAATTTACACGGTTTTGATGTACGAAAAAATGTTCTTTGTTCTTGCACATTTCTTCCTCAAGTTTAATTAGTGTATCTATCCTGCTCTGAACCAGGAGGCGAGGCTTTCCTTGTGACTCTTAGGAGAGTTGCAAGGCTGGAAGATACAGGTTTGGAGGCAATATAGCTTCTTTACCATAGACCAGGAAGTAGGGAGAGGATTTTAGGGAAGGTTTCAGGGTAACACGTTCCACCCAAAGAGAATTGGTCAAAGCCTTATGCCAACTCCTTTGTTCATATAAAATGGTCTTCTTAATTATATGGATAAGATTCTTATTTGTCGATTCAGCTAGACCATTTCCCTAGAAATAATAATTTGATGAATGTTTCAAAAAAATACCATTCTCTAATTTAAATTCAAAAAGTTTTAACGATGAAAAGTATGTTGCATTTTCAAATAAAAGTGACGTAGGAACACGAAACCTGGTTATGATATTTTGTTGCAAAAAGTGGATGACTTCCTGATCATTTACTTGTCTGAGAGGAACTACTTCCGACCACTCGGTGAAGTTATCTATTGTTGTTAGGATATATCGATGTTTCTTGGATGAATGAGGGAAAATTTCTTCGATCACATCAAGGCCCCTAACAATTCTTCAAATGTCACTGGTAATAGTGGCATGGCTGACCTCTAATCATCTTTGACATGCTTGGCACTTATGTACATAAGCTTGAGCATCCTTAAATAGAGTGGGCCAAAAATAACCATCCCTCACAACCTTATGTGTTGTGGTGTGATCCAGGAGGATCTCATCAGATCAGTTACACAATTCAGAGTCGTCGTCAGCAATTCAGTATGATGTTGTTCAGTTTCAACAGTATTGTTTATGGATCAGGCTGTTTAGGTGATGTCTATGGTTTTTCATGGTGCTCATTTGATATGGTGTTGTACCTGGTTGTCAACAAGTGTTCATCATCAGTTCTACTAGGGTTGATCATCGACATAGGTGTGTCATCAGTTGCAGGGATTTGATATGGGTTCGTCGTCATATGATGTTTGTCGCAAATGTCACTTTTTGAAAATTTGATGTAAGTGGTTGATGTGGTCTTCATGGTCGTCACGACCTTCTTCAGGTTCTTCTGACATGGTGATGGTTCTAGTTTTACAATGTTATAATACACCTATTCTAAATGTTGGATCCTAAAACCTAAACCCTAGAACCTATCTCTAAAGACCTAAGACCTAATACATTAGACCCTAATCCTATACCTATCGAACCATATTACAACCCTAAGTGCATCAAAACACATAAAACCTAAGTTAAATGACTCTCAGCCTTTGTTAAAACAATACAAAACATTACAAATAATATAAATAAATCATAATAGTCTTAAACCACTAGATATAACCACGTGGGGACCGTGTCCATGTGAATAGATGCGGATGTCAGAGCCTAACCATAGTCCCTAAACACGGGCCTTAAACCACATGGGTATGGAGACCATGGCAGCGCCTCATGTGAGCGGTCAGAAGAGATTGGGTGGAGGTTAGCATTGACCGTTGTAGAATAAGCCGTCGAGCTTGGAAACTGTGGGAGAAGACTGTTGTCGATGTGAACAGACAGAGATGTAGCAAAACCACCGCAGTATTAACTACAGAGTTACATAACCGTAGACTATTACATGTGAACAAATGATAACTAGAACCGCTGGAGCATTGGAACTGCCAAAGAAAGACTGCGGAGGTGGCAGCCTACGGTTAGACCACGGCAGTCACATGTGGGCGGTCAATCTCCTCTGCCTGGTCAGCAAGTCGCCAACAATTAATATTTAATACAAAGTTTATAAATGGGTTTTCGTTGCAATTTTGGAGGAGAACTAATTCAACAACCATGGTGTTATCCCTAAGGTGTCAAAACCTAATAAGATCGAGACCAGCAAACTCTAATTTGAGTTTGATTCATTCCTAAACTCTACCTAACGAGTTCAAATGTACTTGTAGGGATATAAGAGGCTATTTTTCACATTGAAGTGGACATTGGTGGTTTTGGGTTTTTGTATGCAGATTCTGGAGGTTAGAGGCTATTTTTGTTTTCAATCTAACATGAGCATCTGGAGTCAGAATTGGGAACCGTGACACGCGTTGGAAAATTGGTTAAGAGGGATATCCTTTGACAGTTATCAAAAGTGCCTACATGCACATTCAGTTTGGTCAAATCTCTGTGTAATCAACCTCTTCTATTGCAATCCTAATAAAGCGGTCACCCATCTTGAAAGCGGACCCAGAGACTTAGTCCATCAGGGACAAACTCCGTAATCAGTCTTGCTGTCTGGTATTGTTGTGTATTTATTGTTTTCATTACTGTTTTGCATCTTATTTATGTTTTATCAAATGTTGTAAAGTCTTCTTCTTGAGCAGTTCTCATGGTTTTCTGCACTTTCAGTAACATTCAATTCATTAATGGGATAATCAATTCTACATCAATTTTAACTTATGATCATTTCAGATCATATAATTTGGTATCAGAGAAGGTTGCATTTGTAGAAGTTTCCATTGAATGTTAACCAGGTCAAAGTCGCAACGTGGAGAAGGAATCCTTGAGCAGATTGATCTAGACATTGGAAAGCGACGAGTTGTTCATAAGTCGACCATGACATGATCTAATGCAAGTGAAAATACTGAAACTAAGATGAGTGATGAACAGTTTCAGCAAGCATTCTTGACCATGCAAAAAATGTTGGGAGAACTCTATGAAGACAAGAAGGCAAGAGGTGCAGCTTCTTCAAAGACATCGAAAAAGGACAAGGGTAAAGGCAAGGTTGATAAACCACCTTCACCTCCATTATCTCCATCATCATCTTCTTCGTCTTCTTCCAGTGCAGAATTTGAAACAAAAAAGAAACCTAGGAAAACATCTCTTTTGAAACTTGATGTAAAATTTGAGCTACCTATTTATTATGGCGAAATGAATCCTAAAAAGTTAGATAATTGGATTAAACAGTTAGAAGTGTATTGTCGTATTCAGAACATCTTTGACAATAAAACAAAAATTTAGTTGGCTACACTTAGAATGGGGGCAACAATGTTAACTTGTTGGGAAAGTAAAACTCACATAGATGTAAAGTGAAAAGGAAAAGTCATCTCTTCATGGTTTAAGTTTTTAAAAGCTCTTAGGAAAAAATTCTATCCTTTAGGATACATGCAGCAAGTTTTTATTGATTGGCAACATCTGAGGCAAGGTAAAGGGCAGAGTGTTCAGGAGTTTACTCAGGTGTTCAGAAAGAAAGCATTGGCGCTTGGTATTTCATTGGATACACGTGAAACTTTATTAAAATACATCGACAGTCTACATTCATATTTGCAACATACATTATTGATGTTTAATCCTGACGATTTTGATGAAGTTTGTTTTCAGTCCATACATATTGAATCAGGTGGCAGACCATTCAATTTGTCATCACAGTCATCCAAAGAGTTGGAAATCAAATATTCCAATGACAATAAGGGGAAGAACAATTCGAAGAGAAAGAAATTAGTGATAGCTCATAAGGAAAGACCTACTTGTTCTCATTGCCAGAGAATCGGTCATGATGAATCTGAGTGCCGGAAACTCCATCCAAAACTTAATCCCAAAAAGTTCCTTAAGGAGAAGGATGAAAAGAAGGCAATTGCAACAATCCAACAAGATCTAGGTTCAGATTCAAGTGATGAAAGGAGAATAACTGTATGGTTAAGACAGGTAAAACTTTTGACACTGGTTCAATTTTGAATACTATTGCATCTTCATCAAACATAAAACATTCAAATGTGGATAAAAGAGTTGAATTGTTTAACATAATGATAAATTCTAAGCATACAAAGATAGACACAATGTTTGACAGTGGATCACAGGTGGATTTAATATTTGAATATTTAGTTAAGAATTTGAGTTTAGAAACACGGAATCATCCAAGACCTTACCCATTAGGATGGCTAAATAAATAAACTTAGATAAAAGTCACCAAACAGTGTCGATTAAGATTTTCGATTACATCTAATTACATTTATAAAGTGGAATTAGATGTGGTTCCAGTAGACATATGTGGAGTTGTCTTAGGAAGTCCTTATCTTTATGATTGTGATGCAATATTTATAGAAGAGAGCATAAATATCACCTTAAGAAAGATGGGATTGAATTTATTGTCAGGGCACATATAAGTAAAAATCACTTGAATATTGTTGCTAATCAAATGAAGTGATTTATAAGTTTGAATAAAAGATTTGTAATCATGTGCATAAAGGAACAACATAAGAAACAACATGATGTTTGTTTAGGTTATGAGTCTCAACTCAAAGATAGTTTGATCAGAGAGATAGAAACTTTTCCAGTTCTATTTAAAGAAACCAGACATCTTACTAATAAGTAGGGAATACAACATGAATTACAGTTGATGCCTAAAGCTCCTCTTCCTAATGTTAGAATGAATCAATTCAGTCCAAGTTTGGAAATTAACAGTTACAGGGATGCAGGTCAGTGTTGGGGAAACTCAGTGTTACATTTCTCTTGTATTGTGTCACCATTTCATGTTTCAAACAATTTGGAAGCCTCTTTTCAAGTGGAGAGGAAACCTATTTGTTTTCATATCAAAGCCTTTTCTAAAGCAGTGTTAAAGCATTTAAGGGAAACTTATGCATCAGGGAAAAGTGATAATCAATGAAAACATAATTTAATGAATAAGGGAAAAGTGATTCAAACAAATCAACAACTAATTCAATACTTTCAAAGACAAACTAAGTTGCAATAGTTTTCACCTTACAATCTGATGGGTTTATTGCAGCAAGTTCACTTAGTAATCAGGAAGCAGGAAAGTATATCAAGTTAAGAAGCTAGTTTGATGTCAAGAATTTCTTTGATTGCCTCTATCATTCCATAATATAGATTGTTAATACATGTCAATAGTATTGAACAATATCATATAGAGAGTGTTTTCAAAGATGATTATGAACCACTAACTCATGGTATTTCGTGGAAAGAAGTCAATTTCCATGTTCATAACAGGTTGTTTGACCATCGTCGCAAATTGTTCATACTGCATATGGATGGAATAGGTCACCGAATCAAAATGTGCCATGGTCAACATCATCAAGGTCATCACTTGCAAGTTAATGATCGAATGTATTGGTACATCATCATGCGAAGGTGGAAAGTGATGGAGCTCTACCCTCATCAACTATTTGTTTAAGTCAAAATTTTGTGGTCCAAAAGCTTTCAAGTGGAGAGGATTGATCCAGGAGGATCTCGTCAGATCAATTACACAGTTGAAAATCGTCGTCAGCAATTTAGTCTGGTGTCGTTCAGTTTTGAAAATATTGTTTATGGATCAGGCTGTTCAGGTGATGTCTATGGTTTTTCATGGTGTTCAATTGATATGGTGTTATACCCGGTTGTCAACAAGTGTTCATTGTTAGTTCTGCTAGGGTTGATCATTGACATGGGTGTCTTGTTGGTTGCAGAGGTTTGATATGGGTCTATCGTCATATGATGTTTGTCGCAAATGTCACTTTGTGACAATTTGATGTAAGTGGTTGATGTGGTCTTCACGGTCATCGCGACCTTCTTCAGGTTCTTCTGACATGGTGATGGTTCTGGTTTTACAACATTATAATACACCTATTCTAAATGTTGGATCCTAAAACCCAAACCCTACAACCTACGTCTAAAGACCTAAGACCTAACACATTAGACCCTAATCCTATACCTATCAAACCATATTACAACCTTAAGTGCATCAAAACGCATAAAACCTAAGTTAAATGACTCTCGGCCTTTGTTAAAACAATACAAAACTTTACAAACAATATAAATAAATCATAACAATCCTAAACAGCTAGATATAACCATGCGGGGACTGTATCCATGTGAACAGACGCAGATGTCGAAGCCTAACCGTAGTCCCTAACCACAAGCCTTAAACCGCACGGGTATGGAGACCATGGCAGTGGCTCATGTGATCGGCCAAAAGAGATTGGGCGGAGATTAGAATTGACCATTGCAAAATAAACCGTCGGCCTTGGAAACCGCAAGAGAAGCCCATTGTCCATGTGAACATATGGAGATGTAGTGGAACCACCTAGTATTAACCGCAGAGTTACATAACCACAGATTATTACATGTGAACAAATCATAACTAGAACCGTCAGAGAATTGGTAGCCGAAACTGTCGGTGGAAGCCTGCAAAGGTGGCAGCCTACGATTAGACTACAGCAGTCACATGCGGGTGGTCAACCTCCTCCACCCGGTCAACAAGCTGCTAACAGTTAAGATTTAATACAAAGTTTATAAATGGGTTTTCGTTGTAATTTTGGAGGAGAACTAATTTAACCACCTAATGTTATCCATAAGGTGTCAAAACCTAATAAGACCGAGACCAACAAACTCTAATTTGAGTCTGATTCATTCCTAAACTCTACCTAAGGGCTTCGAACGTACTTATAGGGCTATAAGACGATGTTTTGCACATTTAAGTGGACATTGGTGGTTTTGGGTTTTTGCATGTAGATTCTGGAGGTTAGACGTTGTTTTTGCTTTCAGTGTAACAGGGGCATCCAGAGTCAGAATTGGGAACCGTGATAGGCATTGGAAATCTGGTTCAGAGAGTTATCCTTTAACAGTGATTAGAAGTTCCTGCGTGCACATTCAGTTTGGTAAAATCTATGTGTAATCGACCTCTTCTGTTTCAATCCTAATAAAGTGGTCCCCCATCTTGAAAGCAGACCCAGAGACGTAGTTCATCAGGGACGAACTCTGTAATCAATCTTGTTGTCTGGTATCACTGTGTATTTATTGTTTTCATTACTTTTTTGCATCTTATTTCTGTTTTATCAACTGTCATAAAGTCTTCTTCTCGAGTAGTTATCACAATTTTCTGCACTTTCAGTAACATTCAATTCATTAATGGCATAATCAATTATACATCAATTTTAACTTATGATCATTTCATATCATGGTGTCACCTACATAGTGGCCACCTATCATTCCATCATGTAAATCTTTCAAAACCTTCTTTGTATCCTACATCTCAATGCACCTCAAGAGAACATTGTTGTGGTGCTGTTGGAAAAGCACTTTGTGAACCAATTGGTAAGATAAAGCTTTTAGACGGATTGCACTTTGTTGTTTATTCGATAAGTGTGAAGGAAATGTGCCATGCTCCAAAAACTATCGTAGATCTGCATACCAAGGCATTGTAGATGTGGATTGAGGAACACATTCAATATTGTACATTTCAGTTTCCTGATCCCACCCTAATAGATCTTGTTCAGGAGCATCCCTTGCTTCATTGGTTGGCTTAAAAGAGGCCATGACCTTTTATGGTATGAACTGGTTTGAATTCTAGGTCATACACTTGAAGACAAGTCACCCAATTAGCCCTCTTCTCACCCAACTCTTGTTGCACGAACAATTTTATTACTGTTGGATGTTCAAATACAATTGTGTCATCTTTCAATATGTAGGGCTTGAAATACTTAACTACCTTGTATATTGCATATGCATGTTTATCAATGGTAGGATATTTAATTTGGGCCCTTGTAGACTAGCACTCATAAAAGAAATCATCCTCTCATTTCTTTCTTTATCTTTCTGAGTCAACATAACTGTAATTGACAAATCCGAAGTGAATGTATAGAGCAGAAAATCCTTACCATAATCTACAGTGTAGGTGCATCAACAATAACCTACTTGATCTGAGTGAAAGTGTCTTGCTCCCATTTGTCCCATTTTTATATTGCATCTGTCTTAATCATCTCTTGTATAGGTTTGACTATCTGAGCATAATCTGGGATGAGTTTTCTCAAGAAATTGATTTTCCCTAAGAAAGACTGCAGAGCTTTCTTATTCACTAGGAACAGGATCTGTGTAATAGCCTTGACCCTCTAGGGATCAATCTTGATTCTACTCTTTGCAATGATGTTCCTGAGTAAAATGCCTTCAAATGCACTAAATATGCTCTTATTGGGAGTAAGATAAATCCCATACTTTCGACACCACTCGAATATTTTCTTCAAATGACGTACATGATCTAAATGTTTCTTGGAAAACACAGTAAATGTTGAAAATAATACTGAGAGGGGGGGTGAATCAGTATTATCAGGATAATTATTCTTTTTCAAAAACAACTGATATACGCTACTTCAATTTAATAAACTTGCGTATGTACGCAGCTATGCAGAAGAAAACTCGCGTATACAGAACATGCTTTTATTTTACTTAATCTTTCTGATGATGATTGTTAGTCAGTGATGCAGAATCCAATAACAGTATCCAGAGACAGTAAAACAGAGCAGAAAGACAATCAGACACAAGAACACAAGATATAAGGTGGAAACCCAATG
>APFE031415172.1:15842-26423 GCA_000404065.3 Pinus taeda | reverse complement strand
CTAGCCGCCACATCTTGTGTCTCTTATCTTGGCTTGTTTTCTGTTGATCGTTTAATGTTCTATCTGCACTTTACTTATGCACATGTGATTGCTAATCTGTGAATAATAATAAGAAAGAGAAGTAAATTTCTATAAGCATAGAACATACCATAAATTAACATGGTATCAAAGCTGAGGTGAAGACAAAGCCCGAGCAAGAGCAAGAGCAATCACCGGAGAGAAGATTGGCAAGGCTATCTTAAAAGAACTATGGGGTCCTCAACACTCTTCCTTGTCGAAGAAAAGCTCCGTGAGAAAGCTGACTATCACAGATGGAAGATGTCTATCGATCTAACCTTAGAAGATCAAGGAGTGTTGGACCATGTGAGAGGCAATATTGTTGAGCCTCCATCAAATGCACCCACTGCTGCGAGGAACAAATGGAAAACCGACGAAGTCAAATCAAAGAAGATCATCCAGGACTCTACCAAGCGCTTGGTGGCCTACATCTCCGATTTGAACACCTCGAAGGAAATATATGATAGACTAGTGAGTTTATTTATTGTTAATGATGCAAATCAAGTTCTGTTTCTTAGAAATAAGCTGAAGGAAATTAAGAAGGGCAAAGATGAGAGTATGCAAGCATACTTATTAAGGATAACCGAGATCAGGAACGATCTCCTATCTATTGGGGAGACTATTACTGATAGGGAAATGACACTTACAACTCTTGGAGGATTACCATCAGAATGGTACGTGTTCAGGACTACTCTTCTAAACAATAATGTAATTCCTGGTTTCGAGGAATTAATGGCTGCATGCATTCAAGAAGAAACAAGGGTTGAAGAGAAAGAAATGCCCATGCCTAAAGGTCCTCCTGCTACCTTTTCTTCTCATGCTAAGAAAAGAAATAATTATGGGACTAGATAAAAAAAAAAGGTTGGACCTAAGGGTGGGAGAAAAGGACGATGTTACATTTGCGATAAACTAGGTCGCTATGCAAAGGAGTGCCCCGATAGAAATATCTCACACTGGGACGATGACCAAAATTCCTCTCATGGCAATCAGAGGAATGGGAAATCTAATAGCAAAGGTAAAAGGAGTGTTGGTAATCAAGGAAGAGGACAACCATTCAAGAAGGCTAAAAATTCCAAGTATGAATCCAACATTGATGAAAATAAGCAAAATGAATATTATTTACCAGCTACTCTATCTACCTCTCCTCCTTCGGACTCAATGGGAATTTGGCTCATTGATGGTGGTGCATCAAGGCACTTCACTGGCTACAAAGAAGTTCTCCATAATCTAATAGAGAAGGAAACTAACCTGGAAATTATCCTTGGAGATAATATGAAATATCTCGTGAAAGGTGTAGGCAATGTATCTCTTAAATTGAATCAAGGAAATACGATCCACTTACAGGATGTATTATATGTACCTGACCTCAAGAAGAACTTGGTGTCCATCTCAACAATGGAAGACAAAGGCTACAAGGTGACCTTCAACGATGGCAAGGTACGTATATGGAAAAATAATGCTAAAGATGCCTTCACTCTTGGGTTTCAAGTTGATTCATTATATTAGGTCGGTGGGAGTCCGCTAGGTGTCATGTCTTGTGACACATCTATTCAGTCTAAACTTTGGCATCGAATGTTTGCCCACCTTCGTTATAAAGCTTTGCCCGATGTAAGACAAATGGTAATAGGGATGCCCGAATTCCGAGTAGAGAAAGAAGGTGTATGTCAGGGATGTGCCAAAGGAAAGCTCAAAAGGGGACCATTCCCTCAAGCCAAAGCAAGACCTCCAATATATTACAACTAGTTCACTCAGACATATCTGGTATGATGCCTGTGAACTCCTTGGGAGAATATTTATATTTTCTTACTTTTACAGATGACTGTTCTCATAAGATTTGATTATACTTCTTGAAAAGGAAGGATGAAGTGTTCTCTTGGTTTCAACACTTCAAAGCCCTGATCGAGAATCAAACCGAAAAGAAGATTAAGATCTTAAGGACTGATAATGGGACTGAATTTGAAACTAACGAGTTTCATGAATTTTGTAAAGAGGCTAACATTAAGAGGGAGACTACTACACCATATACTCCTGAACAGAATGGTATGGTGGAAAGGAAGAGTTGTATGATTGTGGAAGCTATCCATGCCATGCTCCTTGATCAAAGACTTCTGAAGTTTCTATGGGCCAAAGCTACAAACACCACCGTATATGTACAAAACCGATGCCCTCATCATGAATTGGGTTCCAAGACTCCTGAAGAAATGTTCACCGGTAAGAAACCTGACGTATCTCATTTTAGAATTTTTGGAAGCCCTGTATATTTTCATGTGGCAAAAGAGAAAAGGCATAAATTGGGTGCATCTGGAAAGAAAGGAATCTTCGTGGGCTATGGTGAAAATACTAAGGGCTATAGAATCTGTGTAGCCGGTCAAAGGGAAGTCATGATTAGTCATGATGTCACCTTTGACGAAGATATGGCCCTCAACAAGGTGAACAATCTTCCTACAATAAGGAGCTCTCAAGAAGCTGACACCAGGGAACCACAAGAAAAAGAGTATGATGAGACATTTGTACCTGTTGCCAGATATACTACCATCTGCTCGATCATAGCCCTTGCGGCTTCATAAGGATGGAACCTAGATCAGATGGATGTCAAGGCCGCGTTCTTGCATGGTTCGAACAAGGAAGAGGTCTATGTGGAGCAACCTGAAGGATTTGAGATTTATGATAAAAAATATCATGTATGCAGGTTGAAGAAGGCTCTCTATGGGTTGAAGCAAGCACCCCGAGCATGGTATGAGAGGATCGATAACTACTTGATGAAGTTGGGATTCACTAGGAGTGAAGCCAATCCTAACCCTTACTTTAAGGTTAAAGATGACAAACCTCTCATACTGGTGTTGTATGTGGATGGCCTCTTTCTAATAGGTGCAGACCCTCTCATTCACAAATGTGGGAGTTGGCTTCTGAATTTGAAATGAAGGACCTAGGACTGATGCACTATTTCCTAGGACTTGAAGTCTGGCAGAAGCCAAGGGAAATTTTCCTATCTCAAGGAAAATATGTGGTGAAGATATTGGAAAGATTCAATATGGTGGACTGCAAGCCTATGACTCTCTCGAGGATCTTAAATTTCAGAAGTTATATGGTAGCGATGTTGGACCAGATTTGAGAAATGCCTCTGAGTTTCATAAACTCATTCGCGCTGATTTTTTTGATGAACCTCCTTTCGGACATATGTTTTGCAGTGAGCATGATGAGATCATATTTGGTTAAGCCTCACTGGATTGATGCCAAGAATCTTCTGAGATGTCTGTGGGCCCACAATCTCTAATGGATTGAAATACATTGCCGAAAATATGAAACTATATGATTATTCGAACGTTGAGCGAGTAGGTAGTATGGAGAGCACTTCTCAGTGCTGGTTCTCTTTGGAATCTGCCTCGATATCCTGAATGAGTAGGAAGCAGAAGTTGGTGGCTCTAAGCACCGCCAAGGAAGAATACATTACTGCTAGCATGGCCTCTTGTGAGGCAATATGGTTGTGGAAGCTCTTCAGTGAGATGTTTGTACACATGATGAATACCACTGTGATTCTCTGTGACAACCAGAGGTGGGATTCAATTATAGAGGAATCCCGTATTCGATGATTGCTCCAGCAGATAAACATTAAGTGCTGCCTTATCTGGGATGTGGTAAATCGAAAGCAAGGAGGCTCCATCACATTGAGACTAATGTACAGGTCGCTGACATTTTGACAAAGCCCCGGGGAAAGATCAAATCTGTGATTTTCCCAAATGACTTGGAGTTGTCGAGAGACCCTTGTAAAAGGGTCCTACATGTTGCATATATTGAGCTCTGGGAGCTCTGGGGGCTTGTGGTTCTTACTGGAGCAATATACGACCACAAGGTGACTCACCCTCCCCTAGTGGTGCACATTAAGACAAGATGATTTGCTCTCTTGTGGGACAAGATGATTCACTCTCCTGTGGGACAGGATGATTCGCTCTCCTGTGGACAGGATGATTCGCTCTCTTATGGACAAGATGATTCGCTCTCTTGTGGGATAGGATGATTCGCTTTCCTGTGGACAAGATGATTTGCTCTCTTGTGGGACATGATGATTCATTCTCTTATGGGACAGGATGATTCACTCTCCTGTGGACAGGATGGTTCACTCTCCTGTGGACAAGATGATTCACTATCTTGTGGGACGAGATGATTCACTCTCCTATGGACAGGATGATTCGCTCTCCTATGGACAAGATGATTCGATCTCTTGTGAGACAAAATGATTTGCTCTCTTGTGGGATAGGATTATTCGCTCTCCTATGGACAAGGTGATTCGCTCTCCTATGGACAAGATGATTCACTCTCTTGTGTAGTAGGATGATTAGTTCTCCTGTGAGGTCTGGATGATGTGTTCTCCATGCCAAAATGTAGTAGGATGATTTGTTCTCCTGTGAGGTATGGATGATGTGTCTCCATGAAAATTATAGCAGGATGATTAGTTCTCCTGTGAGGATGGGATTTATTAAGTTCTCCTATTGAGGCATCCTACCCATGCAGTCAGGGACTCATGGGAAGTACCTATCCTCTGATTAATAAGCAGGGAAATGAAGTTAGGGACCATAGAGGTATCGATGGACGCATCGATGTATTTACCATACTCCCTACGCTAGGATGACCTTCATTGATCTGGGACCAGTGGTAGGAATGGTACCTACTATGACGCTGACTTCGGGTTAGTTGAGACTGGTCTGGGACCAGTGGTATGCACTCTGAGACTGACTTTGAGTTAGTGGAGGATGATACTCATCTGGGACTAGTGGTAGGAGTTGTACTCACTATGACGCTGACTTCGGGTTGGTTGAGATTGGTCTAGGACCAGTGGTACATACTCTAAGACTGACTTTGAGTCAGTATGATGCATCCTCGAACATTTCTTCTTCTTCATAATTCGAACAAAAACATAGCAGAACAAAACAAAGCAAAGCAGAGGAGAACGGAGTACAGCAATGCAGATTAGTACAGGGCAGAACAAAATAGATCAAAATAGTACACATCAGTACAAGGTAGAAAAGACAAAGAAAAACAGGCAAAATAAAGCAGAGTAGGGCAAGGGTCAAGCTGTACAGGGTAGTGCATTTGATGGATGAATAGTAGCGACCGACAAACAGATTGCAGATGGAGTTATCCCTAGTTGAGAGGGAGTGTTAAAATTGGAAACTAGGGCCAAACTCCATGTGGGTCATCTTATTCATGGCTGATAATAATTTTATTAGACTCCTCTCGTCGAGAGGTGTAGGATTGATCTAAATATCATCCGATTTCGATAAGTATTTATGGAGATATGGATTTATTTTGATTCTTGAATAATTATCAAGCCTACCAACAACTCATGTAGGCTTAGAAGCCCAACAGTCGCATCTCTTCAATTATCATCAGATGTGTACAAATACAAGAGGAATTTTCCTCATTTGGACTCACTCAACTCATCACATATCTCTCTCTCTCTCTCCAACACAGTAAAGAGTCTCTTCTCTCCTGCGCAGTAGGTGACTCTCTTTCACACATGTGGAAGGAAGGGTGCAGAATTTAGGGTTGCAACTACAGAACCAAAGTTTGACCAACGTTGACCAGAAGACTCCCTCCTCAAAACTACTCTATAGGTCCATTTTGGCCTCCTCTAAAGGCCGCATTTTTTGGTGAAGGAATCAAGCCGATCCGACGGTCAGTTTGCAAGATATCGACTGCCCTAGTTTTGATGATGAAGCCACTCATGCTGATGTTGCTGATCTAGGGTTTGATACTGATGATATAAATCAAATTATTATACTATTTCTCTCTGCTAAATTATTGAAGATAAAAGAAGATCTGATCAAAGGGTTTCCCCATATTGGGGTTTGTCCCTGGCTAGCCGCCACATCTTATGTCTTTTGTCTTGGCTTGTTTTCTGTTGATCGTTTAATGTTCTATCTGCACTTTACTTATGCACATGTGATTGTTAATCTGTGAATAATAATAAGAAAGAGAAGTAAATTGCTCTAATCATAGAACATACCATAAATTAACAAGAAGCGAGCACACTCAAAAGTAATTATCAAGAAAGGAGAATCACACCTTAATATAATATCTTTGATTTTCCAAAATGATATGAGAGCTAAGGTCAAGAGAAGTTGAAGATCACTTTGTTGGCATGTATTATCCCTCTATCGTGAACTACATAAGATTGGGTTACAACACTGTTGGAAGCTGAACCAAGAAGGTCATCTTCTACTTGTTCAATGAGGTCAAAAGTCAAGGATTCTTGGTTTCCCTTACAGGTTCTCTCACTGATGACAATGCATGAATCATTGATAGTGGAGCATCGAGACACGTGACATGTGAAAGCAAGCAACTTCATACACTATCAAAGGAACCATCCTCTCATGCAGTGAAATTGGGGGACTACAAAAGCTATGTTGTTAGAGGCATGGGATCAACATCATTAAAGTTGGATAATGGATCAAAGCTGCATCTCAACAACATTCTCTATATTACAGGTTTGAAAAAGAATTTACTTTCTATTTCTTGTTTAGAAGATAAAGGGGAAAGGATTGCTTTTATTGATGGAAACGTATTGGTTTGGGGAAAAGAGTCTAGCATTGATAAAGCTAGGGTTATTGGAGTTCAAGGAAGTCTTTACCGAGTCATTACACCATCTCCTCAAGCTTTGGTTCATATGGAAATATGTCCCATTGAGCTATGGCATTAGAGGTATGGTCATCTTCATTATAAGGTCATCCCTACTCTTAGTCCGCTAGTTCATGGTATTCCTAATATGAGGTTAGATCATGAAGGTGTGTGCAAGTGATGCTCTTTGGGGAAACATACTAGAAAACCATTTCATAACAGTGAAACTAGGTCTAAAGGAATAGTAGACCTCATCCATTCCGATTTGCTTGGGTCCATGTATGACAAATCACTTGGAGGTCATCTTTACTATGTAACATTCATTGATGAGCATTCAAGGAAGACATGGCTCTACCTAATCAAAACTAAATATGAAGTATTTGATAAGTTCAAGGAGTTTAGGGCTGAAGTGGAAATCCTAACTGAAAGAAAGATAAGACTTTGGAGTCTGACAATGGTGTGGAATACACTTCTAAAGAGTTGATTGCATATTATAAGGATGCAGGTATTAAGAGGGAGCTCATTGTTCCCTACTATTCTGAACAAAATGGGTTGGTCGAAAGGAATAATAGGTCAATTGAAGAAGGCATTCAAACTATGATCCTTGATCAAGATATACCGAAGTTCTTATGGGGTGAAGCAAAAATGACTGTCGTGTACATTCAAAATAGAAGTCCTCATAAGTGTCTTGATAATACTACACCCAAAGAAGTATTCACAAGGAAGAAGTCAAGTGTGGATCATCTCTGAATATTTAGAAGTCCAACATATATCTATGTTTCGAAAGACAAGCAAAAGAAGTTGGCCTCGACAAGTATTAAGGGAATATTTGTTGGTTATAGTCTTTCCTCAAAAGTGTATAGAATTTACGTAAAGGAAGGAAGACACATTGAAGTAAGCAGGGATGTCATATTTGATGAAAATCAATCTTACAAGAAATCAAAGGATATTCCTATTGATTCTGATGACAAAGAAGTTCCCGTATTTGAAGAAGAAGAAGTTCATCATGAGAACTCCACTACAAATGTTGAAGAAGAAGTACCAAGTGAGCCTATTCAATCGGTGGTTGTCCCAACCACAAGGAAGAGGTCAATTGGTTGAAAGCTACATTATAAGATGTTGAAGGACACAAAGCTACGAAAGGGTCCTCCTGGGAAAGTAAGAAACCAAAGGGATTTTCTAGCTATGCTGCATATATGACAAAGTTAATTGAAGTTGAACCATCTACATTCAAGGAAGTTAAGCATGAATAGGTTTGGAATAAATCTATGCAGGAAGAATATCAATCCATCATGAAGAATGTGGTTTGGAAGATCGTTCCTAGACCTAGTGACAAATCGGTTGTCACATCGAATTGGATCTATAAGATCAAACATGTTGTTGATGGAAGTATAGACAAGTCCAAAATAGGGTTAGTTGCAAGGGGTTTCTCGCAAAAGGAAGGTATTGACTATGAAGAAACCTTTACACCTACAACAAGGTACACTACCATTAGATCATTAGGTTCATTGGTTGCTACAATGGGTTGGAATATTGTTAGGTCCCTATACTACTAGTGTAACCCCTTATTGTTATTAGTACAACCCCCTTAGTATGTTGTTGTGCCCATGTAGTCCCCATATTGTTATTATTGTGTCCCATAGAAGCCCACGATTTTTATTATTGTGCCCTTACATTATTATTGTTATGTCGGCTTTGATTCTATTATGACCCCTTAGACTCCTATATATAAAAAGGAGGTCTTGTCATTTGTATCATCTAAGAATTGTTCATTTGTGTAATGTAAAGGAGGTTGCCCCCTCAAAGAGGCTGAATTATAAGGCGCTGATCTATCTTTTCTATCTTTTTTTGAGCTAGTTTCATAACAAATATCCATTAATTGAATGTTAAGACCAAATTTCTAAATGGAACCGTTGATGAGGAAGTGTACATCGAACAACCTGATGGCTTTGAAGTAAATAGCAGGGACTCTCATGTTTGGAGGCTCAATAAGGCCCTATATGGTTTGAAGCAAGAACCAAGGGCATTGTATATAAGAATGGATGCATATCTACTTAGAATTAGGTTTGTGAAGAGTTATGTTGATCTTAATCTATACATCAAGGTCGTGAATAATGAGCCTGTCATCATTCTACTATATGTGGACGATCTATTCATCACAGGTGTAGAGAGAAGAATTCAAGAATGCAAGAAGATATTGGCAACTAAATTTGAAATGAAGGATCTAGGACAAATGCACTATTACCTAGGCCTAGAAGTATGGCAGAGACCAGTGGAGATATATTTAGGGCAAGGAAAGTACATCATCAAGTTATTGCAGAAATTTGGGATGATGGATTCCAAGCCGATGACTATTCCTATGATCACCAACCTCAAGAAGTTGAGGAGCTCCTACTCTAGCCTCATGGATCCTACCTCATATCGACAGTTGGTGGGTTCCCTGATGTATCTGGTAAATACTAGGCCAAATATATGTTTTGAAGTGAACTTTCTTAGTCAGTTTTAGTTGAAGCCTCATCATGATCACTGGATAGCTGCCAAACATATTTTGAGGTATCTTTGTGGCACTATACATCACTGCTTAAAGTATGATAATAAGGAAGTCAAGCTAATTGACTTCATAGACTCTGATTGGGGTGGCAGTGAGACCGATGGAAGGAGCACTACTGGAGGATGCTTTAGTCTCGGAGATGCTATGATCTCATGGATGAGTAGGAAGAAAGATCCCATTGCATTGAGTAGTGCTGAGGTAGAATATGTGTCTACATGTGAAGTAGGAAAATAGGTTATTCGGTTAAGGAAGTTTCTAACATATTTGTTTGAGAAGTCTCTGGGTCCTACTGTGATTAATTGTCGCAATCAAAGTTGTATCAAGATGTCTTGAGATCCCGTGTTTCATTCAAGGATGAAACATATCAATAATAAGTTCCACTTTGTTAGGAAATTGGTGCAGAATGGGATCGTGAAGTTAGAGTATGTCCCGATAGATGAACATGTAGCAGACATACTGACAAAGGCTCTTCCTAATAAGAAGCTCGAATATCTAAGGAACCTACTTGGTTTGGTAGATATTGGTGATAAGGAAATGGACGAGATTTGTTGAGGCTTTGTAAGTGAAGCATTGCCCGAGGAGACACTAGGTTGGCACTCTGTGTTGATGTCTAGATCCCGAAGTTGAAAAGGTGGTGTTGGTTATTGAGTTTTGTTTTGGATACACGCCTGTATTTTTGGGTTGGTGGTTAGCAAGTAATCTTAATGATACCTAGAGGGGTTGAAAGTTTGAGTCCACCTTAGTCCCACTTGGATAGATGTCCTTGGTTAGGAATCTAGTCCTTGGCATTGCGGTGCCTAAATCGTTGAGTGACTGGTTGGATAGATAGCCCCAGTCAAGAATCTAGTCCATGGCCTTGCGGTGCCTAAAAGTTCTTCATGTTTTCATTTAGTTTGAGATCTTCCATTGCATGTGTACATTATGAATACCTCCCTAGTTAATAGGGAGTGTTAGAAAATGTAACTATCTTCGGTCTTCAATAATGTACTTGAGTCATTATGAAATATACTTGCCAAAACAATAAAGAAAAGAATTTTTATTATTGCAACAATGAATTATTAAAGCATGGGTTTCATGTTTGGGTCACCATTATATTAGTCAAAGTCCCCATTGTGGACTTAAAAGATTAATATTGAGTTTATAGAGTCATTGTACATGCAAGAGACCCTTCTTGAGCTTTTGAATCATGTAAAAAGGTTTTGTATCAAGTCAAATATGAAATATGTACCCTCCACATCATGTCCGCCTCAGAGAGATCAAGTCAGCCTAAGGACCCTCATTTGACCCACAATAAGCCTATATATACAAGGAGGTCGAAGTCATTTGGAGCATTCACTCTCAAGCAAGTTCGATATCTC
>APFE031415156.1:0-13013 GCA_000404065.3 Pinus taeda | reverse complement strand
TTTTTACAGAAAATATAAATATCGAGTATCTGAATTAAGGCTCAAACAATAGTGGAAAGAAAGGCACACTATTGCAAGCACCAAAAATCGACCTCACTGTTATGAGAACATATGAAGCAATTTGATATTAGTTCACTTTCTAATTCATACCCCTGTTCAAAGGAGTGAAAACTGCCCCACGTGTCTACTTTGTGGTTGATCTATGAAGAACTTCTTCTGGCTTTTAAGGAAAGGCTTCAGGTGGTGTATTTCCTACAACTAGGGCTTTAGTCAAAACTTTTTTTTGCAACCCTTGGCCGTTTCTTCTTTAGTACAGGGTGAGTATTAATTTGAGTTTGCATTTTGTTTCAAATAATTCATTACGACTAATTGTTGCAGATGTGCTTATGCAGTTTTTGATGTGTCATGCAGTTTATACTGGAAACTGAAGTATGTAAATCGTCTAGAATTTATCTGGGATTACATTAGGAAGGGACATATTGAGATTCCTGATTTTGTGTATGACCATGATGATCAACTGGAAGACAGACCTTTGATGGACTATGGTGTTGAAACAAATCCCTTTCAAGTTTATGACATGCCTGCCATTGGATCGTGTGATTCTCGATACTCCTTGAGATGGGCCTCCTAGGCATTGTATTAGTCCAAAGTTTACCTTGTATTCCTTTTAAACGATAGGGAGGTTGATGTTGTCAATGGGGACTTACACTTTGTAGGGAATTAACAGGTAAAACAACTTTGTCTCTCTCTTAGCATGTATCTCTTTGTGTGCCTTAGATTTTAGCCCAAAGCTTATCTTGTATGCCATTTAAACATTAAAAAATAACCCTTCTAAAGGTTGATCTTGTAAATGGGGATCAGCACCTTGCAGGGAATTAACAGAGAGAACAACAATAACTTGTCTATCTTTTGGCTTTTAATACACCAGCATCATTGAAAAAACAAGAATTTCAGTCCAAAGCATGTATTTTATTCCATTTAAGCACTAAAGAAGTGACCTTACTAGTGGTTGATCTTGTCAATGGGACCTGCACTTTGTAATACAAAGCATGTATTTTATTCCATTTAAACAATAAAGAAGTAACCTTACTAGTGGTTGATCTGGTCAATGGGACCTGCACTTTGTAGTCAATTAACGGATAAAACGACTTACTCCCTCTCCTTTTACATGTTACTTGAGTGTGCCTTAAACTGCTTCAGACGTTTTACAGGAAACTAAGAAGCATAGATATCTATGTGCAGGGAATTAATAGATAAAATAACTTGTTTTGTCTCTCCTTTTGCATGTTGTTGTAGCGTGCATTAATTGGTTATAAAACTTTTGATAGAAAACCAAGAAGCATAAATATCGAAAATCATAATTATGAAGGCTCAAACAATAGTGGAAAATAAGGCTAGAAAACATTATTGCAAGCACCCAAAAGCATATATATCTAGAAATTAGATTATGTACAACACCTTTTTACAGAAAATATAAATATCGAGCATCTGAATTAAGGCTCAAACAATAGTGGAAAGAAAGGCACACTATTGCAAGCACCAAAAAGCGACCTCACTGTTATGAGAACATATGAAGCAATTTGATATTAGTTCACTTTCTAATTCATACCTCTATTCAAATGAGTGAAAATTACCCCAGCGTGTCTGCTTTTTGGTTGATCTATGGAGAACTTCCTCTGGCTTTTAAGGAAAGGCTTCAAGTGGTGTACTTCCTACATTCGGGGCTTCGGTCAAGACTGTTTTTCGCAACCCTTCGTCGTTTCTTCTTGAGTACAGGGTGAGTATAAAGCTGAGTTTGCATTTTGATTCAAATAATTCATTACAACTAATTGTTGCAGATGTTCTTATGCAGTTTTTGATGTGTCATGCAGTTTATACTAGAAACTGAAGTATGTAAATCGTCTAGAATTTATCTGGGATTACATTAGGAAGGGACAAATTGAGATTCCTAATTTTGTGTATGACCATGATGATCAACTGGAAGACAGACCTTTAATGGACTATGGTGTTGAAAAAAATACCTTTCAAGTTTATGACATGCCTGCCATTGGATCGTCTGATTCTCGATACTCCTTGAGATGGGCCTCCTAGGCACTGTGCAAACTTTCACCATCAATTATGGCCATTTTTTGTACAACATTGTATTTTCTTGCTTTTCCTTCTATATGCAAATGTGAGTGATCCCTTTCCAAGTGACTTCCCTTGACATGAGACTATGTTCTTGAGAGAAGGCACTTTCTTATTTTTCTATTGCAGTTTAGTTAGCAAAAATCCTTGTGCTATAAAATTATTCCATTCCGCATTGGTTGTACATATATGTAAATAGTCAAAACTGAAAACATGGCAGCATGCAGTTAATATGCTTTAGTAGTTCATCTTGCCGAAGGTGTTGATGGAAAAATCGGTGTGTAGTGCAGAAGCATGGTGCAGATTATTTTCATTGGAAAGAAAATCTACTTTTTGTGTTAAAACTTGGCTTTCAAAAGCATGCCTAGCACACATTGTCTGCAGGGTTTTTGCCTCAAAGTTAGCCAATTTCCCCTACTTGAATGAAGAACTACTCTTATAGTCAAATTTATACTTTGACTGTTGAATTAACTTTTGATGTACCTTCTATGTACAAAATAATATATCTTGTCATGAAGAAAAACTTCATAACTCTTCCTGTTTGCTAAAATTTCAAAAATATGCAGTGTTTATAATATGTCTGGTCTTCTTCTGCATCTTGGATATCACTGCAGAAGCTCTTACATGGTTTGTTTGTGTTTGTGTGATCAGAATTAAAAGAAAAACATGATTAACCAACTATTCTGGACAGACATATACAATGGCTTGAGAACAATTACTTGTTTTGCAGCGCTTTCCCTTCTCTGAAAAAAAATTGATAATGATAAGTTTACTTGGACAATGTTTAGTTATCTAAATAAAAATCCTTTTTGAATGACAGGTAGGTTACTTGGACTATGTGGAACTATGTGGATTTTTGTCCCATCAAACCATGAAGTTTGTTCTTATGTTCATGGATCTTTTCTCAATGATCATCAACTTTACAACATCGGATCAGTAAATTTTGCCCAATTCAGATTCTAGAGCATGAATAATTGGGCTTGAGAGGCAAACACACCTCTGAGCTCACCAAATTCATATCAGATCTGTAAATATCTTAGAATGAGATCCAGACATATTAATGTGAAAATTTCTGTGCATATTAGATATAAAAGATTTGAGTTTTGGGTTATCAAAGCTATAGATTGAGAACTACATGGATTGCTTGATAGGATGGTTGGTTCGATTTGTATATCAGGATTGCTAGCTTCTTTGTGGTGGTAGTGTGAGATCAATTGGGAATTGCTACTCGTTTCATACTTCAAGAGGGAAATGAATTTCCCAATGATGGTGGTGGTGAAGGAACCCAGCAAAAGCACAGGGAGTAGCATAGCTGATTGAATAAAAAATCAATTGTGTAAATACAAATAACACACCCTACAAAGTGATGTCTTCTTTTTCTGTAAGATTATCATTTTATCAGTATTTATAGAACATAAACAGTTAGCAAAGCTACAAATGTGAAATGTTAATTGGTCTCTGTTAGTCAATTCCAATTTGTGCCCATATGGAAAACTATCCAACATGTTTCTTTGCAAAATAAACACATTGCTAAATAGTTATTTTTCAATAGCGAGTTACTGCTGCAACTCCACGTTGTAAATGCTAGAGCCTGTGGAAGGAGACCTCCTTATCAGTATATGTTGTGTTACAGAATTCTTGGATTTTATAGTTTATTAGATATTCATTGGGGCATATGGCACGTTGGCCAGGGTTAGATACAGCGCATTAGATTCCACCCACAAAGGTAGCATAATATTTGGTTCTCATTGGTTGGCCACAGGAATTCACAATATGGTACAACAAGTTCTATTGGACGTATACTAATATAAATAGTGTACCTTTTTATGTTTTTTGCGACGATAATCGTTCATTGTTCATCGTTCCAATTGGATTTATGGTTTAGCCAAGGTTACACCATTTTGGGTTTCGTAATATACTCGCTAATTCTAGATTGTTCATGGTTCCACTTGGATTATGGTTTAGCCAAGGTTTCACCACAATCCAAGAGATTTTGGCTTTTGTAATATAGTCAACATCAGAGAAAATACAAACGACCCAGATCCATTAAAACCTTGAAAGTTTGTTCATGAACTCTCCGAGTCTGGTATAAAATGTGTATTGTATTTGAAATTTCAATTCGCCATTAAATTAATGGGACATGAATTCCCACAAAGGAGTTCAGAAAGGTGCAATTGAGTTGAGCTTTCAACTTGTCATTCAATTGATGGACACTGAATATTAAATATAAGATAAATATATAAGAGTAGCATGTGAGTGTTAGTTTTATAAAGAAGATTGTTTTTATTATTCATAAAAATATAGATAGTTAGTTTCATTTTAAAGGGTTATAAATACTAGACTTAAAGGGTTGTAAATATGAGTTATTAATTATTTTTACTCAAAACCTGATAAATAGCAATTTAGCAATTCTTTTTAATTGAGTGACTCAAATTCATGTTTCTTTAGGTTGAAGGCAAAGCCACTAAAGTGGAAAAAATTGTGATGCCAATAATCAGAGGGATTGTCATCATGGGGTGATAAGAAATTTAATATTCCAAGAAGAGGAGGTAGTAGTAGATTCTAAATAAATTAGCAATGCAACAACATAAATGTTTGCAACAAATTTAGAGAGATCCACCTTCTTGAATAATGCACGCACTACATGGATAATGGATTTCTGCACTTTATGCCTTACGGTGTTTCCTTTGCAACATCTGGTGCAAATGACTGCCCCTTTTTTTAGGAGAACAACTCTAAGCAACCAAACATTGACATTCTGTCTTCACAAGGAAGGTGTTCACTACCAAGCCTAGCTTCTCTCTCAGAACCTTAACATCCCCTTTGCAAAGGGTTTCATTAGAATGACAACAACCTGCATTTAAAGCATTTCTCCACCCCTCCTAATTAGAAATACAATTTTGGGTTCTCTACTAATTTTCTCCACACCCATTTAGTCTAGCAATGGACATAGAGCATGTATATTTATACCTGTGTGTTGGAAATACCATTTTATATTTGAATGTTTATTATTTTTGTTTTATTATTATTACTTGATTTTTTTCTTAACAAGTGGTTGTGTTTCTTTTCGTTTTAGTGAAAGTATGGGCTCCAATGTTGGCTATCTTATTATGGAGAATAATTCATCTTTGAGAATTTTTCAATTATTAAATTAGGTTAGTCAATTGCTTAAAATATTAAATTTATTTAAAAAAGTTTTTGTTACTTTATAGGTTAGACACTGGCTTGAAATATTAGACGTATTCCAAAATGTTTTTGTTACTTTATAGATAAGGCGTAGATTTCTTGGCTCTATGATGGAAATAATGAAGGGAAAATACATGTTAATCTGTTACTTGTGCTCTTTGACTAAAAAATACATGGTGAGAGAAAAATGCATATTATGCTAATTGAGGAATGTTTTCGCTTGTCGAACTTATAGTATTGAATTTAACACACCAACACTTTACAACAATGAACTAACAATATTCATGAGGAAAATAGCAATATGGAAGATTTATCTGCATAATGAAAAAGGAAATATGGGATATTCCAATCACGCAAGGCATTTTTTAAAATGTGGATGTGACAAAAGGTTGTTGTGGAAGGTGTTGTTTGTATATGGGAAATTTCTTGATCATTGTGTATAATCCGAATGTTGATAGATATGTCCACTAAGTGGTTCTAGTTAATGAGGCATTGATTTGAGCGTTCAATATATTTTTATTCTTTATCAAAGTATTCTTTTGTTGTATTTGTGTTCTTCAATTTATGCCTTACGGCGTTTCCTTTGCAACATCTGGTGAAAATGCTAGTAATATCGCAGTGTTCAGATGACATGGAGAGGAGGCATGTGATGCCAAGTAAAAGAAAGACATACGTTTTCGATCAAAAGCCATCACAATCCTTTCGGCGGTAAGTGAAGGCAATGTAAATCAACCTTTCATCCACGAATGTGTAGAGGCATTACCTTTTTGGCAAGCCGCTAACAGTTTTTGGGAACTCGCTGGCAGTCTGGAATCGTTTTCGGACAACAAATTTCAACCACTGCGATACGTCATCGAAAGCAACATTGATTCATTTGAGAGCATAGACGAAGGGAGAGATGCTCAAGAATATTTAATATATTAAAACGTAATAACAAAAAATCCTCTAGACTTCGAACGAATTTCTTTCGAATTTGATTGTCCAACCTGATTTTTTTTTTTACCATCAACTAACTAAATTTATTTATCAAAACTTCAATACAAAATTGTATGAATATATACAATATTTATAAAGATAAATCAAATGAAAAAATCTTAATAATATCATGGCAATATAAAAATGATTAAAACAAATTTAACGAGACATAATACTTGCTATTATCTTATGGAGGAAGAATAATATTATTGAATTATTTATTATTGCTATGAGAGATGCTTTACAATTTAGTGTAAGATAATATAAGTATGTAAACAATTCTAAATGTTGTTTCAATTAAAAAAAAAAAAAAAAAAGTTAAAAAAGATATTGGGGATGAGTGTAAACATTTAAATGTTGACTCAATTAATAAACAAAAAGCCAAAAATAATAAACAAAAAATTAAAAGTAATAAATAAAAAATTAACAAGTGTAAACATTTAAATATTGACTCAATTAATAATAAAAAATTAAAGAAATGAACAAAAATGTTATATTTGATTTCCTTATTAACATGAAAATCACCTTTGTTACAATATTATGGGACAATACTATAGCTTATCAATACTACATGCCCAAAAACCAGAACTTAGTTCACACTCAAAATATTTTATAACAATATGGCAATATTTTTAACTATGGATATTCACCTCATGTTACCCTGATATTATTAACTTGTAAACAAGTTTTGTTACAATACCATGACTTATCAATACCACATGCCCAAAAAGCATAACTTATTTAACAATCAAAATATTTTATAACAATTTGACAAGATTATTAACAATGGATATTCAAACTCACTTTAGCATGGATATTATTAACTTGTAAATAGGCTTTGTTGCAATAACATGGGCCAATAAAATGGTTTATCAATATCACATGCCAAGAAAACTTAGTTCACAATCAAAATATTTTATAACAATATGACAAGATTCTTAACCATGGATATTCGCCCCCACTTTGTCATTGATATTATAAACTTGTGAATAGAATTTGTTAAAATATGATGGATCAATATCATGGCTTATCAATACCACATGCTCAAAATTCATAGCTTATTTCTCAATTAAAAATATTTTATAACAATATGACAAGATTCTTAACCATGGATATTCACCCCCACTTTACCATAGATATTATTAATGCTTTGTTACAATACCATGGACCAATACCATGGTTTTGTTAGGATATTCCGACACATAGGAAATAGTTAAGTTCAACTTGGTCTAGTATAGAGTTAGGTATAGAGTTAGGTAAAGTGTGTTTCTTTACCGTTGTACATTATGTAACTTACAATCCGACGGTCACGATATGTAGTGATCCGACGGTTCATTCTCTCCTCGGTATTACCGACACTTGATCCGTGGCTTGACACCCGATTGGTCCATGAATTCTATTTAAAGCGCATGGAGGGTCATTTGTAGGTTAACCGTGCCTGAGAGAAGCTTATGTAAATTTTCATTCTTTTATTAATAAATTGCCTGTAGTAGCCACGTTGGCGCAGGCCGTGGACTGTTTCCCTCTCTGAGGGTTTTAACCACGTCAAAATACTGGTGTATTGATCTGTGATCTGTTTGTGAGCGGTGTCCTTCTGGTGTTCTGTCTGAGGAACTTACCTTGTAAATTTCCTACATGGTATCAGAGCTATTTGAGGGCCGCGTCCGTTGTTGATCCAAATCTGAAGCCGGTAGAACTGCATGCGACTGCCATCTCCTAGATCTGTTGTTTCTGACTGCTTTCAAGCCGAGAGGACTGCTCTGTTGTGTTGGGAGCATTTGTTCCACTGAGGAACCCCTTTCGTTTCATGCAAAAAGGTTTCCGGTAGCCCTAGTTGTGTCATTTTTTAGATCTGGAGGTATACAGTGTTTATTTGCAGTTTACTTGTATTTTCTCTCTGTTTATTTCGGTTTCGGCTTATTTAGCTATTTTTTTTTCCAGATCTATACCTTTCATTTCTGCATATGCTCTTTGCCCTGCGACTCTGTGCAATCTGGGCAAATCAGAAATAGAAAGAAAGAATTTTTCTCATGCGTATGCTCTTTTCCCTGCACCTTAGTGTGATCTTGGAAAATCAGAAACATTGAGGAAAATATTTAGTTTCCGGGTAAAGCTAACTTTATAAGCCGTAAGGCTTGTTTTTTTTGCAATGTCCCCGTGTTGGGTTTTTTGGTGTTTTGTTTTGTAGGGAGAAAAAAGCTTTCTTCAAGCAAGCACGCCAATCCAAAGCATCCGTGACTAAAAGAAACAAAAGCGCCCTCCCCCCCCTCCTCCCTCTCATCTCTATATTTTGGTATAGCTCACTTGGTTCAAAGCTAGTTTAAGAAGAGTATAAGAGGTCTTGGGTTCAAAATCTCCTTTTTGTTGAAAAATGAGCATTTTTTTCATTTCCGCACATTCCCGCACTTTGCCGGCGCCTTCATCAACATTTTTTAAAAAGGTCATAACTTCTTCATCTGGAATCCGTTTTCAGAGCTGTTTTTTTTGAACCAGCCTAATTTTTCGAGCTCTTTCCATTGGAACACTTAGTTTCAGCATATATAACTTCAGTTTCTGTCAAAATGGAAAGTTCATGCCAAGTTATCCTTGACAACACCAATTACTTCCAATGGTGGTCCTACATTGTGGATTTACTAGAAGTAAAGGTCTTTACCGAATCGCCACAGGCCAAGAAACCAAGCCAAAAGATGAAGATAAAGCAGCCAAATGGGAAAATAGGCAAGATCAAGCACGTGGGTTGATAGGGATGTCTATCTATCCCGATCTTAGATTCCATATTGCTGAACTTGATACTCCTGATAAAGCAATGGAGCAGCTTACTAAAGTTTTTGGAATAAAAAATGAACTTAGAGCCCATCAGCTTGAAAATGAGTTGCTTACATTAAACCCCAATGATTTTCTTGCATTGAAGATTTCTTGTCCAAGTTCAAGACCATTAGACTTCTCTTGGAAGTGTTAAGATTAAGAAGGAAGATAGTAACCTTATTTATTCCATCCTTACTAAGTTGGGACCAGCCTACTCTGTATTTGTTTCCACCTTCCATTCTACAACGGAAGCTTTCATTTGTCAAGGAAAAGACTACAAGGCCCCTTCCTTTGACTCTTTTTGTGATTCTTTAATAAGAGAACAAGAAAAACTCTTACGCCTTGGTCTTCTTAATCTTGGAAACTCTTCCAAGAAAGTGTTAGCCGCCCAGCAGCAACCAAACTTAAAGAATCCTAAGAAGTCATATCCTAAAAAGAATGGTCCTAAACCAAACAAGGGTCCTAAGCAAACTCAGCCTCAAAATGAAAGATCATTTCAGCAAAATAATAAGACCAATAAAAACAAATGGAAGAAGAATGATAGACATTGTAACTTTTGTAATCGAGATGGCCACTTAGAATCTAAATGATTTAAAAAGATGGAAGCCTTGGAAGCCGCAATGAAGAAACATAACATCCATGTGGAGCATTCTTCTACTTCAACTTCAACTTCATCTTCAGGAATGGCACTTTCTGCATGTCGTTGTCAATCATCTCAGTCTGGTTATGAATTAAATGTATCTTCTTCTTCTCATTCTCATGAGTGGCTCATTGATTCTGGAGCCTCTTATCACATGGCCAAAAACAAAGCCATGTTTTCTTCTTTACATGATTGTAACACCAAAAATATATATGTTGGTGTTGATAGATCTCTTAATGTTGTAGGGACTGGAACTGTTCATCTAGACAATGGTCAGTTTAATGATGTATTATGTGTTCCAACCTTATCCAGCAACCTTCTATCTGTATATCAGATAACTCATTCAGGTGAAGGTAAAATTGTTGAATTTTCACCTCATGATGTTGTAATCAAGGATCTAAGAGATCCTAAACAGATTCTAGCTACTGGTATTGCTGATGATTCCACAAGGTTGTATAAGTTTCACAACTTTGGGTCATCAAATCTTCCCTCAGTATTTGTTGCTCATAATGATGAAGTGAGCAAACTTTGGCATGAGCGATTTGGTCACTTAAACTATCGCTCCCTTCAGCATCTATGTAAAGAAAATATGGTGACAGGTCTTCCTATGGTATCTTGCAGAGATGGTGTTTGTTCCGGATGTGTACTCGGAAAACATCATCGGGACAGTTTTGAAAAATGTGCCTCTTGGCATGCCTCGCCCCTTTACAGCTTGTGCATAGTGATTTGTGTGGTCCACTTCCTGTTGCTTCATTCTCTGGCTGCAAGTATTTCTTAACTTTCATTGATGATTTCTCCAAACGCACTTGGGTATATTTCTTAAAACTCAAGAGTGAAGTTTTTAACACATTTTTGGCCTTTAAGGCTTTTGTTGAAAAACAATCTGGACATCAAATTCTTAAGCTAAGATCTGATAATGGTGGAGAATATGTTAAAAACACTTCATCAACTTTTGCACCGAAAATGGAATTCAAATGCAACATACTGTTCCATACACTCCACAACAAAATGGTGTAGCTGAAAGGAAAAATCGCACCTTAAAGGAAATGGCTAATTGTATGCTGCAATCTAAAGGACTCAGTCTTAGTTTTTGGGCCGAAGCAATTAATTGTGCAAATTATATAATAAATCGCACTCCTACTAAGGTTCTAAAGAATATCACTCCAGAAGAAGCTTGGAGTTCCATTAAACCAGATGTAAGTCACTTTCGTATTTTTGGAAGTGAAGCATGGGCCCATATTCCAGATGAAAAGCATAAAGCTTTAGAACCTAAGAGTGAGAAATGTACTTTTGTTGGATATTCTGAAGATGTAAAAGGTTATAGACTTATTCCATTTAAGTCCAAAAATGTTATCATTAGAAGAGATGTAAAATTTGATGAAAATAAATCGGCCTGCGAGCCTAGTCCGGCGGATGTGCCACCTCTTCCTATCTCTTCTACTTTTGAAAACATTTCTTCTTCAGATGATGAAAGTGAGGATGACAATCCTCCCCCACCTTCTCAGGATCCTCAACTTCCAAGATGGGTCCGTGCTACTCAAGATGCAGCAGGTGATCTTGCCGGTGATCATACAGATCAGCGACGTACACGTTCTCAGTTTGAAAGAGCCTCTTCTTTACTGGCTCAAGCTCCAGTAAATCATGATCCTGACACTTTTGCAGAAGCTCCAGGCCATCCACATTGGGAAGCAGCTATGAATGAAGAATATCATTCATTGTTGGCAAATGATACATGGGATCTTGTTCCTCTACCAAAGGGACGCAAACTTGTTAGATGTAAATGGGTTTACAGAACAAAGTATGGACCAGATGGGAAAGTTGATAAACATAAAGCTCGTCTTGTTGCTAAGGGCTTTTCACAGGTTGAAGACATTGACTACACTGAAACCTTCTCCCCTGTTGCCAAAATGAACTCTATCTGCCTTATTCTTTCCCTTGCTGCCTCTTTAAAATGGGAAGCCCATCAGATGGATGTAAAATCTGCCTTCTTGCATGGGGACTTGCATGAAGAAATCTATATGGAACAACCCATTGGCTTCATCCAAACAGACTCCAGCCTTGTATGTCGACTTAAGAAATCTCTTTATGGTCTCAAGCAAGCTCCTCGGGCTTGGTATGCCAAAATGGATAGCTTTCTTTTAGAATCTGGCTTTTCTAGGTGTTATTCTGACAATACTGTCTACACCAAGAAAGTGGGCAACTCTCTTATCATCCTTGTTCTTTATGTTGATGATCTTATTCTTACTGGTAGTGATCCCAACCTTATAAACCATGTGAAGTCCAGCCTTAAAAAGAAATTTGAAATGACAGACTTAGGACACTTACACTATTTTCTCGGTCTTCAAGTCTTGCAATCCAAGGAGGGTATTTCCCTTTCCCAGTCCAAGTATGCTTGTGATATTCTTCGTCATTTTCACATGGAAGATTGTAAGCCAGCTCCTTCTCCCTTTCAGTCTGGAGTCAAACTTTCAGTCTCTTGTACTTCTCCTGAAGTTGATGCTACCTTATACCGTCAACTTGTAGGAAAACTCTTGTATTTAACCCATACTCGTCCTGACCTTTCCTTTGTTGTTGGCCTTGTTGCTCGTTTTATGCAAAACCCCCATGAAAGTCATTGGAAAGCAGCCAAAAGAATACTTCATTATGTTCGAGGTACAGTACAGTTTGGGATTCATTACAGTGCCAAAGCAGCTTCTCTATTAGTTGGTTTCACTGATTCTGATTGGGCTGGTGACCCTGATGATCGGAAGTCTACTGCCGGTTATGTCTTCACTCTTGGTTCAGGACCTATTACATGGGCTTGTAAGAAACAGGCTGCCATTTCTCTTTCGTCAGCAGAAGCAGAGTATCGTGGTGCCGTGAAAGCTAGTAAGGAAGCCTTGTGGCTTCGTCAGATCCTATCAGAATTTGGCTTTGAGCAGCAGCATCCGACTACACTTTGGTGTGATAATCAAAGTGCCATTCAGCTTTTCAAAGATCCAGTTCAGCATCAGCGCAGCAAACACATTGAACTTCACATGCACTTCATCAGAAAGCTCATTCATGACCATGTTCTTGAAGTGCAATATTGTTCAACAGATGATCAGTTTGCAGACATCTTCACAAAGGCTCTCACAGAGGCGAAGTTCACTAAACTTCGATATATGCTTGGAGTTCAGGAAGTTGTCACTAAGGGGGGATAGCTCTAGTGCCTCCTTCCTTCTCCTATTGTGTCATATTTGTAAATCCTTCAATCCTATCCCAAGTTGTTCTTAAGGGGGGATGTTAGGATATTCCGACA